>JAZGLO010006683.1:0-84790 GCA_036873155.1 Biomphalaria sudanica
AACACTTCTTGAGCATTCCTGATGAGTGTTTTGTATTTCCTTGAGTAAAATATTAAAATCGTGACCTAAAGGGGTTTTTTTTTGTTATTGTTTTTTTTTTACTTTTAAAATCTTGTTTTTTATCAGTGTTGACCATAATGCATATACACATAGCAAAGTATAATTTGATTGTTTCAAATGATCTTATTAGCAGCATTAAGGATTTAATAAAGTTTTTTTTTTCTCTACACATAGCGCAAACCAGACAAGTTTAAAGCTTAAAATGCTGCATTAGTGAGCTTTGTAAAATATTGACGAGGCCTCCACAGGACCCTAAAAAAAGAGGAACATGCTTCTTACTCAACTTTATTTGTTTGGTCCTCTCAATTCTGAACATGTATAAATGAATGTGTATGTGTGTATGTGTGTCTGTGTGTAAGTGGGTATATGTGACTGTGTGTCTGTGGGTATGTGTGACTGTGTGCCTGTGTGTATGTGTGACTGTGTGTATGTGTGACTGTGTGTATGTGGGTATGATGTGACTGTGTGTATGTGGGTATGTGTGTCTGTGTGTATGTGGGTATGTGTGACTGTGTGTATGTGGGTATGTGTGACTGAGGGTCTGTGTGTATGTGTGACTGTGTGTCTGTGTGTATGTGTGACTGTGTGTATGTGGGTATGTGTGACTGTGTGTATGTGGGTATGTGTGACTGGTGTATTAACTATTGTCTTTTTCTCTCTCCTCCCCCGCGCGAGGAAATGTTTTCAGGCTTTTTAATACACATTTGTACACACTTTGCTTCGTCAGTTCAGACATTTACTCAATCTAAATGTCTTTTGATGACTATAAATATTGTGAGAAAGGTCAAAGTCTCTATAAGTCTGCTTTTTTTTTAATATTCACAAAACAAAACATAAATTAATGGAAATTCAAATTATATTTCTTATAGGCCAACAGAATAAAAACAACTGTCAATTAGGCCAAACTGTCCATCATTTGGTATTTGACACTAACAGGCATGTAGCCAGGGCCGCCGCAAGGGTTGTTGCAGCCTGCGTGCGAAGTTAAAAAATGACGCCCCCCCCCCAATTTTATTTTAGAAAAAAAAATCATTAAGACTGAGCTGGACCCTGTACCTAAAGCGCTCTTGATTTAAAATCCATTTTTGTACCATTCCTTTTTCTGTTCATATTCGCCACATCGTTGTCGTCTCCCCATTCCCTCTAAGATGTTTTATTGTCAATTTTAACTTTGCATTTTTTGTAAAGGATGTAATGAAAAAGAAAGGAAACTATGTTTAATTATAACACACTTTTTAGGTTTTATTTTTCCTTTTATATTTTAACACTATGTAAAGAATCCAAATTTAGGTAATGACATTTCACTAAAATGAGTCAGTTTAACAGACCTATATATAATATGTCTATGGTCAGTTTTCTTTTCCGAAATAGTGTTGCCTATGCCTACCTAAATTGTAAGCGTTGTAAAAGTTTCTTTATGGAGATAGAATCGAAGATGCGGCAGGTTTTCGCTCAAGTCGGCAAAAGGTTTGATTCCGGGTGGAACTCGGCGCTAATCGTCTTCTGACCTTTTTCTCTTAGTAAGAAGAGTGAATTTTTAAAAGGCTAATATTAATGTCTTTTCTTTCAGAACGCACTAGTCATTCTAATAAAAAAAAAGTCGAGGGCCATATTAAATCTAATAATAAAGAGGCAGCCCTGGCCAATAGTATTATGCGAGGGACATTCTAGGTAGGCCTACATATTGCGTACGTACGTCTGTAATGGGCGTGAGCTTTTTAACAATATTCTTCGTGTTAAGTAAGACGTCTTGGCGCGGATGTTTTTGTCACACAAAAGTCGTCACCATATAAAGTGCAATAGGCGGAAGAAATTCGACTATTCTGAGACAAAAAAGAAATCCAGAAGAATCGCTTTAGCGGAGACGTTTTAAAATGTTTTCTTGAGAACGTTTTGACCCATATTGTTGTACAAGCGCTTCGCAAAAGAAGTCTACCTTTAAAACGATCTTATTAGAAGATAAAACGCCGTCTCCTACTTAAGTGATTTTAATTTCTGAACATGTAATTTTACTAATAATCAAATAATTTTAATTTTACTAATATTCAAATAAATTACACTGAAAATAAAACATGTTTTCGCCGCCCCCTCTCCTTGTTGTTAGATGGTCGTTGACTTGTCGCTACAAACAGCTAGTACAACTGAAACCAATGAAGGCGTCTTATATTGTTACTAAATAAGCTTTAAATAACTTGAACAAACTTCTTATGTGAACAAAAAAAAAAACAATATAATTGATGTTACAATTTTCACATATTTAATTTGAGATAGAAATCTAATATTAATTAAATTTACTGATAAACAAAATCTAGCTCACCACAAAATAACGTCAATACTCTTTCATGCCTCAAGATTGTCTGACGTTTTACATTTGCATTATGCAAATTTCATCATCTTAAATGCCTAGCCACCAATCAATCGCTTCACCTCTTCTTAACGCCGCCTAGGAAACACACACACTCTATAACACCTCTTTTTGTCAGGAAGTTGCGCCCCTCCCAAACACACACACAATTTGAGATACAATGTGACAATGTTTTAAAATTGACATTCTAACAACTAGATCTACTTACAGGGCGGGCTATTCGACTCGAAACAAATATTACCAACAACCCGCGAAAATTCAAGGTCAGGGAAGAGTCGGCGCTTATGGAAAAACCCGTGGGAAACCCTCGCGAGCCGGTTTGTTTCTCTTCTCAAGTTTCCAAAATAACTTCTTATTGTACAAATATCGCCCCCCCCCCCCCCCCCCCCAGTTTTCAAAGGATAATGGAATCAGTAAAATTTAAATAAAAAATGTAATTAAAAAAAAAAATTTAAATAAAAAATTTAAAGAAAAATAATTCTTGGAAATGATTTGGCCGCCCCTTACATTCGGCCTCCTGCGTGCAATGCACACATTGCACTATAGGTAGCGGCGGCCCTGCATGTAGCATATATTAATCAATATGAGTGTCTTTGGTATACAGTCAAATCTTACATGCTATATCTCATTTTCATTTTATTCCCATTTGTACAAGTTGCAGACATCTTGAAAGTATTTTAAATCATTATAATCGCAAGAATAATTTACAAAATACACTTCATTCGTCCTCTTGTATTTATCTTATCTTACAAAAATACAGGCCTTACTTCAAAAAAGAGGATTTCATCTTACTCGTCTCACTAGGTCAATCTAGTCATGCATGTTAATCAATGACTTAAATTCTGCAAAGTCATTGGTTTTCCTGGCTGACTCAAGCAGCCCATTCCATGCTCTAAAAGCACTATGAAAGAAGGAGCATTTGTACAAATTGGCTCTAGTATATTGAACAAACAATGTGCCTTTTACTTTGTGTCTTTCAATTAGGTTTTGTTCTTTGTATTTCAAGATTATGGTTCAGTGCTCGTTAATGTTGAAACTTTCTGAAACAAAATAAATGTCATAGAAATTCTCAAAATAGGAGGAAATTACGACTCCTTCAACGCTTCCATCAATAGTGGCTTCTTCAATAATGGCCATTGACTGACAAAACGACCTTACAAATAACCATATTCTGCTTCAGGCCGGTGTGGACAGCAAAGAAGCACAACTTCTCCTTCGGCGGCTGCGGTGGGTCGGACACTTATCCAGCATGGGGAATGAACACATTCTGAAGGCGATCTTTTTTTTTTTTTTGCGAGCTGAAGGGAGTACAGCGTAACAGAAGCGCTGTAGTGATCAACTCAGTAGCAATTATACCGTCACTGGCATATAGGAAAACAGATGGAAGAGCTCTCACAAAGGTCACTGGACACTCATTGGAGGCCAAAAAAAAAAGCTCTAGTCAAATCAGGCGCAGAGGACGTAAAGAAAACGTCACTAGAACCTCCGCTGGACCCCCACTGGACCCCCCCCTGGACAACGGCTTTGTCTGCATCCAAATAATCCAATGGGATGTAGATCGCAGCTAGGTTTGCGTGGTCACTAAAAATACTGCACTTGTCCATTGTCTGTAGATTCGAAGTGTCATACTTTTGATACAAATGCGGTGTACGGCACACAGTCTGGGGTTTGGAAAGAGAACATCAGATAGCATGAAATGCCGTGCACTTGTAGTAGATTGGTTTCGTTGTTATTGTTAGGTTTTTTTATTCTCCCAGTTGTATGAGAGAATGTTTGTTTGTTTACTAAGTTCAACTATCTGGGTATTTCGATTTAAATTTATAACCTGTTTGTTATTCTTGGTTTACAGATTACCCACTGTCTATCTCACCTCACAATTCGTTTCTGTTTAAACTAAACTAGATTTTGGATAAAAACTTTAAACAATCCTCTACACACACACACACACACACACACACACTCTCTCTCTCTCACACACACACACACTCACTCACACACACACACAAACAAACAAACACACACACACAAACACACACACACACACACACAGTTGCTCATAAAATAATGTTCAAATGTTCAACGTGATAGATTCTGAAATGAAATGTCAAGATAAAAATTTTAAAAAACAAACAACAAGCTATTAAATGTTTTCATTGACGTCACATTGAAACAGTTACAAAGAAAAAAAACTTTCCATCCTAAACAAAGACACAAAGCATAAAGTTTAGACTCAATATTCTAAACTAAACAAATATTTACATCACAATGACTGACTTTCTCTTTTTTTTTTTGCCCAAGACGTTTCCAAGTTGAAAACTTGGATCTGCGTGTGTGGTAAATATGTTGTCTATTTACAAGCCACAGGACCGGAGAGTTTCACCTGCAAGGATGACGTCACTCGAAAAGCATATTTTCAAAATTAACAGCCAAACAACACTTGATTCTTAAGTGAGTATAGAGTGCATTCCAGTTTTGTTTTTTTCAAAACTTTCTATAGTGGCTTCATGACCATCTTAACACTTCTGAGAAATAGCGCCACTCTTTGTTTGTTGAATCCAACGTAATTTGTTCTTTTTCTTATTGTTTAATTTCAATACTGATACATTGGCAGATCTGAGGCGCGGTGGCTGAATGGTAAACCACTTAGCTTACAAACTGAGGGGTCAAGGGTTCGAATCCTGGTGAAGACTGGGATTTTTAATTTTGAGAGTACACCCAACTCTAATGGGTCCCTGACCTTTATTGGGGAAAAGTAAAGGCGGTTGGTCTTTGTGCTGGCCACATGACATCCTCGTTAACCATGTTTAAGTTATTGTCAATGGTCAATACGTCAGGGCCGTGATGTTGCAACTTGGCAGTTCTGAATAAGTTATTGTCAATGGCCAATACGCCAGGACCGTGATGTTGCAGCTTGGCAGTTCTGAATAAGTTATTGTCAATGGTCAATACGTCAGGACCGTGACATTGCAACGTGGCAGTTCTGAATAAGTTATTGTCAATGGCCAATACGCCAGGACCGTGATGTTGCAGCTTGGCAGTTCTGAATAAGTTATTGTCAATGGCCAATACGTCAGGACCGTAACATTGCAACGTGGCAGTTCATCATTGGGCGTGACGCAAGCAGGATGTATGCCTGGTTGTGTGGTATGTGCTCTTGACTGTCGTCTCGATGGTCTCAGGATCAAACCCTGCCTGCCGCCAGTGTGAGGGTGTAATCAGCTTCAGTTACATCCAGAACGTGTTAAACAGACAATCTAACGCAAGGTACCAAACACTCAAAGCGCCAAAATGATTACATGCTACTTGAAGAGATACTTAGACATGTTTATTTCTGGACAGGACCAACAACTTCTATAGATTGCAACATGACCTGAAGAGGACATTTTAGATGAGATCCAGCTACCAACAGATGAACAGCTTCTGTGAAAGGAAGTAGTCGACAATCTCATTTATTTATAGCAACAGTTTCTTCAGAAAAGCTGACAAGGTAAGATGCTTTGCCATGTTACAAAAGAGATAACGTCCCTTGCTGCTTTGTTTTTGTTTTGTATTTCACGAATGTTTTATTAATCCGCTTTGTGTTCTGAATAGAAATCACTTTGTCAACATTTTCCCTGCAGCCATCTTGTTTTCCTAAGGTTCACTTCCTGTTTTCATATGCACGTGCACTTAGACTAATTTAATCATTTTAGTTTCCTTTCTCCCCTACCACTTTCTCCTCTGCCGCCCCACCCCACCAGCCTTTTTTAACGCATGCGTGCTACAGGGGGACACAAAAATTGCCTTGAAAATATTTTCAAACTAATTACTAAAGTGTCAGTCACCGACTAGATTCTAAATACATTCGGGTCTCTGTAATCAATCAAGAAACAGATTTTTAAACAAAATCAACAATAAAAAAACTAGTGTTGCAAAAAATACAACAAAAACAAAAAAAATATTTAAATAACAATTGTCATCGGCTCTTGCAGCTTCGAATCTTGTATGATTGATATTCAACTTTTTGAAAATGTATCGTTTAAGGTGTAAAACAAAATGAATAAAAACTCGAAAAACAAACACAGAATCATCAATTTGATACCAATGTTAAAAATGTTCCGAGAAGACACACACACAAAAAATCAATATGGCAGATGATGTTAAGATCATCTGTTTCTTTGGCCAACGGTTGTCATGCAGGATGTCATGTGGCCAGCACAACGACCAACCGCCTTTATTTTCCCCTACTAAAGTCAGGTACCCGTTAGAGTTGGGTGGACTCAGGGGTGCCCTAAAAATCCCAAAATTCAAAATCATATTCTTTATCGAGATTCGAACCCAGAACTTCAGGTTTGGCAGCCAGGTGCTTAACCACTCAACCACCGCGCCCCCGAGAAAACAAAGGTCACATGAAATATTAAAACATTTTTTCATCTAATCTTTTATTTGAACTTACCTCCCAAACTCTTAACGCAGTCCCGCACTGACCCGTTAAAAAACCACAGGCTCGAGCGTGCTCATGACGTAACAATGTTCATAAAGATAAGTTGGCAGTCATAGGTCACAGACGTCATTGGCACCGAGGTCATAAAGCATCCCAACACGTGTTCACTAATAAAGATAACAGCAATAACCTGCACATCCATTGCTCCATGTGAGATGTGGCAATACTAAAAGTGCAAACCACAGAGATAAGGTAAGAGTGAAAGTTGTCCGTTAGAAGACAACAGACAGTCTGATAGAGTCAACTTCAAGGAAATGTTAAAACTTTGTGGTAAACATGAAGATCCATGTCACAAATTATTGTAATGACATTCTTTTAAATTGGAAAACAAGAATCTCATTTCCGTATTAACAGAGCCAACTTTCGATTTGATTTCTTTGATACAACTCCTCTATTCAGCTTGCGAATTGACAAACGAAACACGGGACACGGATTTCAAAAACGGCTCATACGATTTTCCAATACATGTGACAGCCTATTAGCTATTTGTTAACACTGGGGACATTATAGTTCAACCGTTATAATTGTTCAAAGTATAAAATAAATAATTTACAATTGGCTAAAGGACTAGAAAATCTTTATCTTCAACATAATACGTCGTCAGGTATTTCCGCATGTAGAGACTTTATTCAGCATTATTCTGAGACAGATCATGTCAAAGTGGTTCATTTTTTTTTACATGTTTTCTGTATACTGTCTACGTTTCTAAAGCCTAGAGCAATATGGGGAGGATGACCCCGTCTACTCAGCACATTTTTTGACATTCAACCATAGGATGCACTGGTATTGGCAATACGCCAGTTGATTTCATTTCTCCTTTTCGGGAGAAAGTGCTTCGAAGATAGGTGAATCTGTTGACTACATTTATTTCCTGTCCATTTATCTTAATGCTTGGATCAGAGTAGGCTTTACCTGGAGCATGCACGTACAAGTGTTATGGAGTGTGTGTAAGTGTTGCTATGGTGACGGTGGGTAGAGGTTAGAGATTGGTTGAGAATGATGCAAGATAAGTGACAAAGGCGACAGGACAGGCGACTGCATATTGCCAAATTGAAAAGACTTGTTTTTGTAGTGAGTTAGATGTTGCTCAGAATACTATTATATATAATTACTCAAGTCTACTACATTTATTCATTTTATCTCTAGTTGAATTCATTTCAAGTTTTATAAGTTAAGATATATAATGCCTACAGCGGTTTAGTTGTCTACCAGCAGTTTGGTACTATACGTTAACGACCAGCGGTTTAGTTGTCTACCAGCAGTTTGGTACTATACGTTAACGACCAGCAGTTTAGTTGTCTACCAGCAGTTTGGTACTATACGTTAACGACCAGCGGTTTAGTTGTCTACCAGCCATTTTGGTACTATACGTTAACGACCAGCGGTTTAGTTGTCTACCAGCCAGTTTGGTGCTATACGTTAACGACCAGCGGTTTAGTTGTCTACCAGCCAGTTTGGTACTATACGATAACGACCAGCGGTTTAGTTGTCTACCAGCCAGTTTGGTACTATACGTTAACGACCAGCGGTTTAGTTGTCTACCAGCCAGTTTGATACTATACGTTAACGACCAGCAACAATAAGACTTTTTGTGTTTATAGTGAGACCGAAGTCTGAAAATGCTCTTGAAAAGTCACTGATGATGTTCTGCAGATCGATTTCGGATCAGACATTTAGGGCACAGTCGTCAGCAGTTAGCAAAGTTAGAAGAATTAAAAAGGAAGTCAATGGATTCTACTTTTCTTTGGGTTTCAAAAAAAATTAATTGTTTTAAAATCTTCAACCATGTATTATTATGCCACTATAAGAATGCTTGGATTCTATTAAGTTTTGATAATAAACACTAAAGCTATGTATAATTGTATATCAATATTCTCTGGTTCTCAACAAAGATTAATAAACGATGTAAAGTCATGTATTTGTCTGCAAACTTCATAAAATACTCATTTAAAATGTGTAATGACAGCCTGATGATAAATGTAA
Organism: Biomphalaria sudanica; assembly: GCA_036873155.1. Lineage (NCBI taxonomy): Eukaryota > Metazoa > Mollusca > Gastropoda > Planorbidae > Biomphalaria > Biomphalaria sudanica. The sequence goes on from JAZGLO010006683.1 coordinate 8,892, forward strand.
TCAAATCTAAGCAGCTAAATGTAAAATATAGTAGCGGGTTCTTTCATGTAGAAGTCGTCACTGTACTCTCACTTATGTAACTAACACCCTTCACGTGTTGCTAGGGGCAGATAGAAACTACCCACGACATTCACATTTACATGTAAGCGCATATTTGCATCATCTGGATTTAAATGACCGAGGTTACCAATAACCTAAGCAAAGCTTATTGTTGGCACCAAACTATCGTTTACCACAGCCTCAGTCTTGTCTTCAAGTCCGAAGATCAGTGAGGAATGCAGTATTTCACAGCCTCATTAACTACAGTGTAATTAATCACTATTACAATATTTTCCTCGTTAAATTATTCAAATCAAACAAAGCACAATGAAACACATCTTTGCTAATCAGTTATCTCTCATAGCCACATTACACACATTGTAACCACACTTTGCTATATCAACCACACTGTACTAAATGGGCTAGACAAATACAGGTTCGCATGTGAACTTTTCTAATACTCTCTTTACTACAATACCAGTCACTTACTTTGACATGCGTTACCAACATTTGACCACATTTAACCTCATAACTATGTAAGTGACTTCGGCCTAATCCAGTGACTAGCTTTCATTTCCAACAGTCGGTGCTAATTATCCAATAAAGCAGACAGCCGTGTAACACTCCAGGCCTACAAATCCACATCCCCCCGTTAGTCGGAGGGGATAAAAAGGATGTTGAGCTTGAGGAGGAGGGGGGAGTACAGATGAACGTCTGGGAGGAGGCAAGGCCTGCGGTCAGCAATTTAACTCTGTCCAGTGGTCATTAATGCTGACGATGACCACTACTTTACCCTTCTCAATGGACTGGCTGAAATGTAAAAGAAAAAGTAAAAGCTGCTTCTTTGTTTGTTTAGCTACCGCTATGGAACATATCATAGCCTTGAGGGTTAAGTCCGGTCCAGACACGGGGAATGCTGGGAAGTGGCCAGACTGTAGACTGGGTAAGGAATCGAGTACGAGTGAAGGAGGAGGCTATGAGACAGTGACTAAACAAGTACGATTACTTGGGGGGGGGGGGAGATGGGAGGTAGAGAAGTAGATGTGGAGGAGAAGAGAAGGAAATAGGGAGGCACAATGTGGAGGAGAGACCACAAGGAAGAGATACACCGATAGTAGCGTAGAGCGATAACGTTACAGAGAAGAAAAGAGGTTTTACGAAGGAAGAAACAACGCGAGAAACAAGAGAGAGAGAGGGGGGGGGGAGGAAGAGAAAAGAGGGTGAAAGGAGAGAATGAGTTACAAACTAAACACTTTTGCCTTTGAGTAGCTCAAATAGAAAAGAAAATACTTTTGAGTTAAGAGTTTTGTATTTCTAAATCTGTTCCAGAGAAACTCATTTAACCAACACAGCGAGTGATAGGAGCATAGTCTACAAAGTACATTAGAAAACATTGGTCTGTGTGTGTGTGTAGGTGCGAGTTGAGTGTGTGTAAGAATGACTTACGGAGTCAAGGAATGGCCACTGCCGTGTGGTGGTCAGTGCTTGTGTCCCACTTCATTCAATTATTATCGATTGTAAGGGGAAATCGTTGAGTACACAGCGAGTGAAGAGATAGGTGATAAATCTAATCGACTTACTGCCTACAATGACTCCAAATAGTTTTAGATTTACTCTCGACCCTCTTTGACTCTTGATTGCTTGAAACAGAGGTTCTCAAACATGAATTCAGATACCCATGAGACAGACTTTTCTTGTAAATCAAAGTAAGACTCATGTACTTCTTTCAACACACTAACTGAAGCTGATATTGATTTTTAAACACAAACATTAACATAAACATAGGCTTTATGTGTGCACGACAATCAGCGGTAAGAGTCGATAGTAATTCAAAAGGTTAGAACCACTGGGGGGAGACGGGTCAGACCAGACAAGTTCGATTTGGTCAGCAGATTTTTATAAACTAGTTCGTGTAATTTTTTTTTTTACTACCATTTTGAAATCTGATGACAAATAGCGAGTCGGTTATGTCGAACTGAAGATTCTAAAGAGAGAGATAGAGTGATTTGAAAGTAAAAGTGTTTCATCATTGAACAACTCCTTCAGATAGGAACTTTGTGACACACCTGTTGAATCTAGATAGAACTGAGGATTTTTAATACTGTTGATATGTTACAATTACAGAGCTGGAGTGGAAGTGTTTCTATCAGATGTAGAGCCTCCTAGCAGGCATCTGAGTGACCAAGGAAAGCTCGAGAGGCGTCTCAAAGATCCACATTAAGAACGCATTCGAAGAATAAGATTTGGAAAAGTCAAAACAAAGTCAAGGAAGATCTGGAATGTCTAGCAAGAAAATCTGTTCAACTCGTGGTGAAAATGTTTCGAATTTTTTATTTCATTTAAAAGAGAGAGAGGAACAAAAAAATGAATTGCTCAAAATAAGCGAAAACTGAATCGATCTCTAGCCTTTAAAACGACAAGAAGGCATCTTTTGATGTTTATTTAACTGGTAAAATTAATTAGTGACATCGCAAGAAGCACTACAATTTTTTAAGTAAAAAAGTGATCAGGTACTCATCCTAGAAACTTGTTAATTCAAATATATCTTGATTAAAAAAATGTTCTATCACAATATGTTTGTGTTTATGATAAGTAGCTAACACCAGGTAGTCTGATTTGATAGTCTGCCTTCATTAGGGCTGCATTCTATTCGTGAGTAGCGAGCAAAGTCTCAAACAGAATGGAAACAAAAGCAATCGATAGATAGATATATAGAGATATAGAGACAGACAGACAGACAGATAGATAGATAGATAGATAGATAATAGATAGATAGATAGATAGATAGATAGATAGATAGATAGATAGATAGATAGATAGATAGATAGATAGATAGATAGATAGATAGATAGATGTTTAAACCAGACGCTGTGAACACACACATATACTCGATCTAACTACTGGGCCATGTATTTCTCTACTGTATACATCGTGTAGTCCTTTCTGGTGCTATCGATACAAAAAAACTCATTGGAAAATGGCGAGAGGGGAGAGATCACAGAACCGCCTCATTTGTCGGCCGACAGGACGTCAGATGGCGCGTTACAGCCTCGCCTTATGGGTGAAATGGCAACAGGGTTTGAAATCATGCACACTTGAATTGTGGGCCACAGGAAGTGGTGAAACTACTTGAATATGGCAGACTGAGATGCTACTTATGAAATGATTACGTTTTTAAACATTGTAGACTAACAAGATCATTCTAACGGAGAAGGTTTGCAGCCAAATCAGTGTTTAATTACACACACACAAAAAAAGATCTTGTTACAAATCACAGAACATATTATAACAAATGAATATCTACATTTGACTTGTGTAAAGTCGTTAATAAAATCTCTAAATTTAGAGACACTTCAGGACAGAAGATTACAGTAACAATAATACATAAAACACTGAAGTTCGATTGAAACATAATTTACACATACAAAAGCACAACCTAATAAAATATTCAGAGAGACACAAAGCTAATATAGAACATTTCTTATTCCATATGCTAAAACTAACTCTTGGAAGTACGCAAAAATGCGCGGCAGCTCAAACCATAAAAGAAAACCAAATGAGTTTGTAAGGAATTAGTAAAGATTAAGACTCTAATTAACCTGCACCGCTAGATTGACTTACGGATATGCGTAGGACGTAACCATCTTCTTCTTTGAAGGATGGTCTGTAAGTTATCTTCTACAGCTTTAATATAGCCTACACATCATTGATTTATTCTTTCCTTTACGACTGGGGGGGGGGGGGGCGGCACATAATTGAGACCGTTATTCTTTAGTGTCACTCCTCATTAAAATTCTTTCCCCTCCTTTACAAGTCTCCGCTAGACAGTTTGTACTAGACAAAGTTTCACCAAAATATCGCCCTCCCAAGATTGCCACCTTCTCTCTAAAGGTGGATGCTCTAGACTCTAGACTTTATTCCTTACGTAAACAAACTCATTATCAGTTAGGCAAACATGAGTAAGTGTGTTTATGTCGATCTGTGTGTGCGTGTGTGTTCTTTAATTTACAGAAATAGATGTCTAGATCAATAAAGATGAGTAAATTACTTAAATAAGTAGTATTGATCCAGAGAGCACTTCTAGAGAAACAACAACAACAAAAAAATCATTTTGATATTTTCTTTTTACTTTCTAGAAACAAAACATTACTTAATGACTGGCTAATCAATTTAATGGCCATTACGATTATAGCATTGCTGATTGATTTTTAAAGTATTACTTTTTTTGGGGGGGGGAGTCATCAGTTGATGCGGTATTTCAAACTCAATCACAAATACGTTCCTTGGCTTCAAAAAGAGAACTTGATTTGGCCCACACACATTTGGTTGGAACAACTCCCCACCCCCTCCCCCCCTCTTTTTGTTTTCTTCCTGAACTTTGTGGATTTCCAGACAGGGGAAATAAATCATGTGTGAAAAAAATCAAGTATTTTTTTTCTCTTCCAACATTCGTGTGTATATATATATATTTTTTTTTTTGTATTATTATTTTTCTTTAAAGCTAAATCTTTAATATTGATCACATCACGTTAAAGTAAGGGCAGTAATCAGGGATAGCTTTTGTAGACCTGGGAGTCCTAGAAGAGAGAGAGAGAGAGATGAGACTACGTCCGTGGGAGAATGGCAGTGGGCACGTCACGATCTTTGACCTCCTGACCCCATGTTGCAGACGTGGATTAGCTAAGATTGTCCAAGCTTATGACGTCTAAATCTTTTTTTTTTCCGGCTCTTACATTTTTAAACTTAGAAAGAAAAAAATTATATTTTCCCTTCATATTTCTAGTTGTTATCCCCCTTGGATGTCAAGAGAGTTTGTTACAATATGTGCAGAAATTGAAGACGAAGCCGGGACAATTTCTTCTAGTATTAAAGGAGGACAAAAAAAAAAGAAGGTCAGAAGTCTGTTGGAATAACACAAATTGTATTAAAATAAAGCATGACGTGCTCGCTCGCCAGATGTAGGCTGGGACAGACTCAAAGAGAAAGTTATCACAAAATAAGATTTTGGAAGAAGAAAAATGAACGAAGAATATTTTTGTTCTGAGACTGGGCAAAAAAAAAGGACATCAGAAACTGGGCAACGGAGATATAGTCAGAGACTGGGCAATGGAAATGTCATCAGAAATTAGGCAATGGATGTGTCTCCAGAGACTGGGTAATGGAAATATCATCAGAGTCTGGGCAACAGAAATGTCAACAGAGACTGGGCAACAGAAATGTCATCACAGTCTAGGCAGCAGAAATGTCATCACAGTCTAGGCAGCAGAAATATCATCAGAGAATTGAGAAATTTCTTCATGCAGCAGGACAAAATATGTTCTTTTGTTTGAGCTTTAAATAATGTATTGTCTTATAGACTGTTTGTTATTTTCTATAAATGCTATTCGTTAGTGAGAAGGTGACCAAGCTGCATTAAACTTTCAACAAAAATTCTTATTAGAAAAAGACATTAACCAACCAGTCGATGACCTCTGGAAGTTCATTAAAAACCATCTTAAAAGCATTATAGAAAATCATATACCAACTAAATACACACCGAACAAAATAAATAAATGCTGGTTTAATAATAGACTAAAGAAGCTTTGTAAACAGAAGGAAAACCTATATAGAAAATTTAAAGAAACTAAGGCAGAAAGAGTTTACAAAAAGTATATAAAAATTAAACACTTAACCCAAAAAGTAAGCAGACAGCTGCAGAGTGAATACATAAACAATGTAATATCTAAAGATAACAACAAAAACCTATGGTCATACATTAAGTCTAAGAAAATTGAAACAACAGGCATAGCGCCATTAAAAGATGAACATAACATAATACATAATGATAATGAAGCTAAAGCAAACATCCTAAACAAATACTTTGCATCAGCATTCTCAGCCCCAGGAGATAAAGACATATTACTGAATTTGAACCAAGTAGACAACATAGAAGATATAGTAGTACAAGAAAATGGAATTCAAAAACTATTAGCCAACACCAAACCAAATAAAGCGTCTGGACCTGATGGTATTCCAGCTTAATTAATCAAAGAACTAAGCAATGAGCTAGCTCTAGTGTTCAAAATACTCTTTCAGGCTTCACTTAACCAGGGCAGAGTACCAAAGGACTGGAAAGAAGCTTATGTCACCCCAGTATTTAAAAAAGGAGAAAAATCTGACACAGGAAACTACAGACCAGTATCACTTACCAGCATCACATGTAAAATCCTAGAACACATAATATGTAGCAACATCATAAACCACTTAGACAAACATAATGTCCTCACCCCATACCAACATGGCTTTAGGAAATATAGATCATGTGAAACACAACTAATAGGACTAATTGATGATTTTTCAAAAGGTTTAGATAATAGTGAACAAATAGATGCTATCTTACTAGATTTTTCTAAGGCTTTTGACAAAGTTCACTACCATAGTTTGCTTAAAAAATTAAAATATTTCGGCATTAATGGTCCACTGCATCAGTGGATTAAAGATTTTCTGATAGGGAGAGAACAAACTGTAATAATAAATGGCTCTAAATCAACAGCGATAACAGTAAACTCAAGTGTACCTCAAGGAACAGTCTTGGGTCCACTACTATTTCTAATTTACATAAATGATTTACCAAATTGCATTACTTCAGGAACAAAAGTCAGATTATTTGCAGACGATTGCAAAATATATAGAACAATAAAAACAACACAAGACACAGATATTTTACAAAGAGAATTAGATGAATTACAGAAATGGGAATCAAATTGGAGCATGTCTTTCCACCCAGAAAAATGTCAGTTGTTAAGAGTAACAAAAAAACTAAAACAAATTAATTCCACTTATCTTATTCATGGCAAACCAGTAACACAGACTAAAAACGCAAAATACCTTGGTGTTATAATAAATGAAAAACTGTCATGGAATCCACATATTGATGAAACTATAAAAAAATCAAACAAAGCATTAGGATTTATTAAAAGAAATTTCAATAAATCAAATAAGAACATAAAACTAAAATGTTATTTAACCTTGGTTAGGCCAATAATAGAATATGCATCCTCCGTTTGGGACCCCTCAACTCAAGAAAACATTAAGAAACTGGAACAGACACAAAATAGAGCAGTGAGATTCATAACAAATGAATATTCACATTTGACTAGAGTAACACCTATAGTAAAATCACTAAATTTAGAAAGCCTTCAGGACAGAAGACTCAAAAGTAAAGTAGCAATTATACATAAAACACTGAACCATAATCTTCAAATACAAAAACAAATTTAATAAAATACTCTGAAAGACACAAAGATAAAGGCACATTCCTCGTCCCATATGCTAGGACAAATTTGTACAAATACTCCTTCTTCCCTAGTGCTATTAGAGCATGGAATGGGTTGCCTGAGCTAGCCAGAAAAACCAGTGACTTGGCAGAATTTAAGTCATTGGTTAATATGCATGACTAAATGCATGACGCGTAGGACGTAATCATCTTCTTTTTTGAAGTAACGTCTGTATTATATAAGATAAGATAAGATAAGATTCTGAATATTTGTTCTATCGTTGTATGTGTCGTTGTAGTATTGCCCAGGACTTGGGTACATTTAGTACTACACATACGTATATTACGTAACGTCTGTATTATATAAGATAAGATTACGTAATTTGTATGGAAGAGATAGCTAAATGTATGTTTACGATTGATGAATGAGGTCCATTTCTCAAGCTTTGGGTCTGTCCTGTCTTGGATTGTGTGTGTTGTCGAATGCTACGTCACTTATTCTACTGCGAGTCCGAACACATCCAAGGGACACAACAAATATCTATAACAGACTTAATAAAACTTTGTGAATTCTTCAACTGATGTTTATTTACAGTTGGGGATGATCCGTCGTTTTAATTAGTGGTCTATTCACTCTACATCTTGCTACAAGCCCGAGCCACATTCTTCTCCTATCATGTACCCGTGTTCTGCAACGTAATTCGTCTGTCTGACTGCGTCACTAGTTTTACCGTCGCTAAAGACAATGCACAATATATTTATTTACAAAACTAACATGATCTTTAAACTACAGATCATCGGAAGGGCCAATGTCATTAGTCAACCATGTAACATTTCGGGACTACGAGTGACATGCTGAATCTTCAAATATTCTGAATGTGTATTGGTTACCATTAGTGTGGAACTTCCTACAGCGCAATAGGCCTGTTTTATATCAGCTTCGTCTAGTTAGCAGTTGATGGTTTTTAAAGCAACTTTGTCAAGAAATGAATGTTCAACCTAGTGACTAGTAGGCTAAGTCGTTTGTGGTTTCAAGCTCGCTTTCCATGCACAATGTTTGTTACTTGAAAGAATTGGAAGACATATTGCCTGTACATAGGTGAATCGTGTATTTAATTAGATTTTGTAAGTCTCTCTCACAAAATGTATAACTAGCTCCTAGTATTATTGAAATCTGAGAATATTTTGACCTTCTAAGTTATTCACATCTGCTGTTTGCTCATACAATTAATTGAAGTAATTCAATTAGTCAATATGCATTGTAATATTAAATAAATAAATAACACTTGAACAAAAATAACGGCAAATATAATTCATCACATACAACACTTTCACAATGAGTAGGTCTATACGTAGTTATTATTAGTATTAGTATTATTAAATAAATAATCTAACACGTTAGATTTAAATGAAACGCTGTACTGAAAATTTAAGAGTTACCTTCCTTTAATAGATTACATTGTTATTTTGCTCGGACACAAAAAATTAAAATTGAAGAAAAAATATACATGATTTAATTAAAATAATGTAATTATGTGATGCATTTAAACCCTTATAGTCAACACACTCCCTTACTTAACCCTGTTTGGGCCCCAAGTGGTCGTGGCCCCGGGCGCAATGGTTGCTACGCCACTATATAGTACATTATTCTGCTATAAAAAAAAATATTTTTAAAATCTCATGTACTATTCTTACTGACTTAGATCCTCATGCGCACTGGGATGCAAGCTGCTTCCACAAAAATCTGTCACTGGCAATGTCTAAAGCCTGTTCCCACCTGCTCTGAGGACTTCCATGAAAGTGTGGCGCCAAGTTGTACTAGAATGTCCTTGTTTGCGCTTTCCTCGTAATGGCCTCCATGTCATCGCAACGATTATTATGCGTAATTCATTTTTCGGAGAACATGTCCCGCAAACCTCTCTGTCACAACCTTACTAAGGAGTCGACTTCCAGTTCCTTGATTGAGACCCGATCTCTATAACTGACTCCTAAATTCCGTCTTAACCATCTTTGTTGAGCCACATTTATTCTTTTTCAATTTCGGCAGTTGACTATTCACTGCATTTTATTAATGGAGCCCAGGCACTGGTAGAAATTAGTAACCTCTATGGCTACGTTCTTGGAATTAGGTGACTGCAGTTTGCTTTAGATTTTATATCAAAAGAGAAGTTATATCGTCAAAACAATTTGGTGGGAGGGTTTAAACTAAAAAATCTGTGGAGTTTATTTTTTTTAAATTCAAAACACCATTAGCTACGGTCATAGAATTTGGTGACTGTAGTTTGCTTTAGAATAAAATTGAAAAGAGAGGTTTTCAAGATAAGATAAGATAATGTCTATTTATTTATTATTTTATACACTTCCTATTAGCAGTAACGGTATCAAAAATATAGTCAACTATTTTAACAGAACTAAAGAGCACCGGCTTGAAGCCGTTTTTAACGGAAATTATTTTTAATAAGCAACAACAAAAAAAAAGGAAAGGGTACAAATCGTGAGCAGTTATAAATAGATAACCATCTTGTAAGAGGTCAAGATGACATTGTGTCCTCCAGAGAAATCCTTAAACATTAAATAAATATTTATGAGATATTGGCGGAAAATTTGCATAAAAAGAAAGAGTTTTTGTGGTGAACAAAATCACGAATAGTCTAAGTCAATGTGTGGGGAGACTAAGCCAATGTGTGGGGAGACTAAGCCAATGTGTGGGGAGACTAAGCCAATGTTTGGAGACACTTAGCCAATGTGGGGTTTGAACAAAAGACGACAAATAGGAGTGGACAGGGCCATGGGCGTAGCCAGGATTTTTTTCCCGGGGGGGGGGATTTTTCTCCCCCTCCCCGCCAAATATATATATATGTCGACGTAATAGAGGCGCCCAACGGGTTGCTTCAAAGACCAGCTTAGGTGCCAACTTGCCTTAGTTGACATAGAAGAGAGCACCTGGTTGCATGCGGCCTCAGAACGAGACAGCTGAATGGTCTAAAATAATGTGATGTCGGATTTTCATTATCTTTTCTAGTTTACAAGATCTAAACGGGACGGACGGACAGACACACAAAAGTAATAGTGTATTTTCCTCTTTCGGGGGCCGCTAAAAATCAGTCACTAAATTCCGACCCCCCCCCTCGCAATGCGAGGGGGGGGGGTCATTTCAGTCGGGGGGCTGGGGTTAAACCACGCCCCCCCTCCCACCCCTGACTACTCCCATGGACAGGGCTCAGAAAAGTCTTTTTTGCGTCTGATCTGGAAGTACGATGAGCTAGAGCAGACTTTAGATTGAAACGTTGAGTGTCTGAGAACCATATAATACTTCTAGTGCATCCTAATAGTTCCACTTGGGCAACGTTCAATCCTTTCACTGTCTTTCATGTGAAGACAATACGGCGAAACATAGATGAATCAAGAGGACTCGAACCAGGTACTAATGTAACATCTACTAATAGCTAATAATAAAAATAATATATTCATGAATACATTTCCCTGTTCCTAAGTATTTTTGGGGTATAAAAATAGACAAGACTTGTTATGGTATCAAATTGATTTAAACATTAGAAAGGATTTCTCTAAGTCATACTGGTGAGAAAGTCTATCTATATCAGTGCTGCCGAACATTCCTCTTTCTGGGATGGGAGGAGGGACACCAACAGCGTAAAAATTTTTTACCGAGTCCAAGAGAACTGGCAGAAGTTTCCAGGTCCTCTATGGCTTCTATAAACATTGTGGCAGAAGTTTCCAGATCCTCTATGACTTCTATATGCATTGTGGCAGAAGTTATCAGATCCTACATCCATGACTTAGATAAGCATTGTGGCAGAAGTTACCTGATCATCTATCCATAGCTTCTATATGCATTGTGGCAGAAGTTACCAGATCCTCTATCTATGGCTCCTATATGCATTGTGGCAGAAGTTATCAGATCCTATATATATGACTTAGTTATGCATTGTGGCAGAAGTTACCTGATCATCTATACATAGCTTCTATATGCATTGTGGCAGAAGTTACCAGATCTTCTATCCATGGCTTCTATATGCATTGTGGCAGAAGTTATCAGATCCTCTATCCATGAATTCTATATGCAAACTGGCAGAAGTTACCAGATCCTCTATCCATTACTTCTACATGCATTGTGGCAGAAGTTAGCAGCTCCTCTGTCCAAGACTTCTACATGCATTGTGGCAGAAGTTACCAGATCCTCTATCCATTACTTCTACATGCTTTGTGGCAGAAGTTACCAGATCCTCTATCCATGAATTCTATATGCATTGTGGCAGAAGTTACCAGATCCTCTATCCATGAATTCTATATGCATTGTGGCAGAAGTTACCAGGTCGGAGTAACGCTTCACGGGTTAAATATGGACTGCGGGCCTTAGTTTAGGCATAAGTAGTCTAAGTTAATAGATCGTAATAGATATGGAGAGGAACTGAGCCAGATTTGGTTGTAGGCTAAGTTTAAAAGAAAAAAATATTGTGTATAGATCTAGTTCGAAATGGTCATACACATGGACTATAATAAAGCCACATGTGTACTGGGGAAGTGGCTTACAGACATCAAGCTTAGTGTACTATTGACCAAAAGTCTGATCCAGGGAGACAGATGGAATGCTGTGGTACAGACGACATGATTGAGAGCTGGGGAGCTGGGGGATTAGACGTCTGACATTCGCCATCACCTTCACGTCTACATCTTTCGCCACGTAGACGTCACATTTCAATAAGACTGACATCTGGTCTTCTCTCTGGACCGACGCTTTGAAATTTCGGATAAGAAACCTGAACGTGGCCTAAATGTTGCTTGACCTTCATCAATGACTCCAGCCACTTCAGGTCCTGGATCGAAGCTGGTCAGCTATACATTTCTGTAGACACCGGACAAGATGTTTTATTGATTCAGTTTGATGTTGCTCTAAATTCATTGTTACGCTGTTATTTCGATAGTTTTTGTGTCATTGTTAGTGCAATTAGATCTTGCTGTGTACTTCCATCTAGACTTTTACTTACTCGGTCAGACTGTTACTCATTGACAAGGAAACTCGAAAAAGATCAAGACGTCTGTGTATAGTCACTTAATGAACTCTTGATGTTGTGTCTGTTCTATCTATGTGAATGTTTTTGTTGTGTTGTTTTATTAAGAAAGAAAAGAGTCCTTGTAATCACAACGAATTTCCATAAGCATCAATAAAGCACTATTAGTCTTAGTCTTTTTATTATCAGTTGCAATGGGGTTGTCATTCTGTAATGTAAACCCTGTACACACACCCCCCCCCCTGTGTTATGACACAACAGTAATCATTTTGTTTTGTTTTTTTAACTGCGCATCGTAATTTCTCCAGCATAGGACTTTGGACCTGATTCGGAAAGACCCGCCTTATAGCTCGCCACCGAGACATGCATGAACTCATATTTTGGGCCCGTGAATTCTAGTATCACTCTTACATATCCGTGCCTGTTACGCCCCCCCCCCCCCCTAAAAAGTCCGTCCTTCTGCTTCTTGATTCAATCTGTCTAATATTTCGAACGTGACCTACACACACACGCAACAGTTTTCACACGATTTGGCCCATATTTTTTAATGACCACCTTTAAGCATCCTCCGATTGGTCGACCGTTAAGCACACTCTTTCAGCTTTTGAATTCTGTTTCTATCACCCTTGTGGCTAATGTTTCTGTTTCTATCACCCTTGTGGCTAATGTTTCTGTTTCTATCACCCTTGTGGCTAATGTTTCTGTTTCTATCACCCTTGTGGCTAATGTTTCTGTTTCTATCACCCGTGTGGCTAATGTTTCTGTTTCTAACACGCTTGTGGCTAATGTTTCTTTTTTCTTCCTCTAACCTTAAAGCATTCAATGTTCGGTATTTGGCATCGCAAACATTTCTTGAGACCATCAGCTTTAGGCCTCATGACCCCAAATTGAATGCCACATTCCCGTTTCCCACTCTACATTTATTTTGGTGTTTTGGCTGTCACAGGTACATTTATTTACCTTATTGCACTTTGATGGGTTTTGATGACTACAGAGCGTGAAAGTGTAAACAGTGAACAGGAGTTACGTAAAGACCCGGCAGTACGGACGTTTTGAGAGATCGAGTGTTTAAAATAATGCTTCAATTCACGTCCAAACGTTTCATACAGTAAACACACATGGTCGTCTTCCATCTCCGACTTAATGGCATCATTTCTTATAGCCTCTCCTCTGCGATATTCGTGGTTACATCAGAATCTCTTCAGCCAATACAAACAGGTACAACACACACACACACACACACACACACACACACACACACACACACACTACAACAGATGACATGCAAAAGCAGTTTTTACTTGAATAAGCTCAAAGTCAGATGCTATTATTTAAGTATGACCTTGACATCATTTTGTTTTTTTGCGACATTTCCATGACTACTGACTCACGCACATGTACCACAGATAACTTGACTTCTTCACACTTTTCGCACTATCAAGTGTTGAAGTCATCGCCAGTCAGTAAAAGACAAGAAATAAGAAGAAAATGTAATTAGAATATTAGGAATCTACCTTTTACGTTTTTACCCCATTCCTTTCTCTTTTTCTCCTGTTCCTTCCAATATCCTTTCTCTTTTTCTCCTGTTCCTTCCAATATCCTTTCTCTTTTTCTCCTGTTCCTTCCAATATCCTTTCTCTTTTTCTCCTGTTCCTTCCAATATCCTTTCTCTTTTTCTCCTGTTCCTTCCAATATCCTTTCTCTTTTTCTCCTGTTCCTTCAATATCTTTTTCTCCTGTTCTTCCAATATCCTTTCTCTTTTCTCCGTTCCTTCAATATCTTTCTCTTTTTTTCTCTTTTTCTCCTGTTCCTTCCAATATCCTTTCCCTTTTTCTCCTGTTCCTTCCAATATCATTTCTCTTTTCTCCTGTTCCTTCCAATATCATTTGTCTTTTTCTCCTGTTCCTTCCAATATCATTTCTCTTTTTCTCCTGTTCCTTCCAATATCCTTTCTCTTTTTCTCCTGTTCCTTCCAATATCATTTCTCTTTTTCTCCTGTTCCTTCCAATATCTTTTCTCTTTTTCTCCTGTTCCTTCCAATATCATTTCTCTTTTTCTCCTGTTCATTCCAATATCATTTCTCTTTTTCTCCTGTTCCTTCCAATATCATTTCTCTTTTTCTCCTGTTCCTTCCAATATCATTTCTCTTTTTCTCCTGTTCCTTCCAATATCCTTTCTCTTTTCTCCTGTTCCTTCCAATATCATTTCTCTTTTTCTCATGTTCCTTCCAATATCATTTCTCTTTTTCTCCTGTTCCTTCCAATATCATTTCTCTTTTTCTCCTGTTCCTTCCAATATCATTTCTCTTTTTCTCCTGTTCCTTCCAATATCTTTTCTCTTTTTCTCCTGTTCCTTCCAATATCATTTCTCTTTTTCTCCTGTTCCTTCCAATATCATTTCTCTTTTTCTCCTGTTCCTTCCAATATCATTTCTCTTTTTCTCCTGCTCCTTCCAATATCATTTCTCTTTTTCTCCTGTTCCTTCCAATATCATTTCTCTTTTTCTCCTGTTCCTTCCAATATCCTTTCTCTTTTTTTCCTGTTCCTTCCAATATCATTTCTCTTTTTCTCCTGTTCCTTCCAATATCATTTCTCTTTTTCTCCTGTTCCTTCCAATATCATTTCTCTTTTTCTCCTGTTCCTTCCAATATCATTTCTCTTTTTCTCCTGTTCCTTCCAATATCATTTCTCTTTTTCTCCTGTTCCTTCCAATATCATTTCTCTTTTTCTCCTGTTTTTTTTCCAATATCCTTTCTCTTTTTCTCCTGTTCCTTAGAATATCATTTCTCTTTTTCTCCTGTTCCTTCCAATATCATTTCTCTTTTTCTCCTGTTCCTTCCAATATCATTTCTCTTTTTCTCCTGTTCCTTCCAATATCATTTGTCTTTTTTTTCCTTTTCCTTCCAATATCATTTCTCTTTTTCTCCTGTTCCTTCCAATATCATTTCTCTTTTTCTCCTGTTCCTTCCAATATCATTTCTTTTTTTCTCCTGTTCCTTCCAATATCATTTCTCTTTTTCTCCAGTTCCTTCCAATATCATTTCTCTTTTTCTCCTGTTCCTTTCAATATCACTTCTCTTTTTCTCCTGTTCCTTCCAATATCATTTCTCTTTTTCTCCTGTTCCTTCCAATATCATTTGTCTTTTTTTTCCTGTTCCTTCCAATATCATTTCTCTTTTTCTCCTGTTCCTTCCAATATCATTTCTCTTTTTCTCCTGTTTTTTTTCCAATATCCTTTCTCTTTTTCTCCTGTTCCTTCCAATATCATTTCTCTTTTTCTCCTGTTCCTTCCAATATCATTTCTCTTTTTCTCCTGTTCCTTCCAATATCATTTCTCTTTTTCTCCTGTTCCTTCCAATATCATTTGTCTTTTTCTCCTGTTCCTTCCAATATCATTTCACTTTTTCTCCTGTTCCTTCCAATATCATTTCTCTTTTTCTCCTGTTCCTTCCAATATCATTTCTCTTTTTCTCCTGTTCCTTCCAATATCATTTGTCTTTTTTTCCTGTTCCTTCCAATATCATTTCTCTTTTTCTCCTGTTCCTTCCAATATCATTTCTCTTTTTCTCCTGTTCCTTCCAATATCCTTTCTCTTTTTTTCCTGTTCCTTCCAATATCATTTCTCTTTTTCTCCTGTTCCTTCCAATATCATTTCTCTTTTTCTCCTGTTCCTTCCAATATCATTTCTCTTTTTCTCCTGTTCCTTCCAATATCATTTCTCTTTTTCTCCTGTTCCTTCCAATATCATTTCTCTTTTTCTCCTGTTCCTTCCAATATCCTTTCTCTTTTTTTCCTGTTCCTTCCAATATCATTTCTCTTTTTCTCCTGTTCCTTCCAATATCATTTCTCTTTTTCTCCTGTTCCTTCCAATATCATTTCTCTTTTTCTCCTGCTCCTTCCAATATCATTTGTCTTTTTCTCCTGTTCCTTCCAATATCATTTCTCTTTTTCTCCTGTTCCTTCCAATATCATTTCTCTTTTTCTCCTGTTCCTTCCAATATCAATTGTCTTTTTCTCCTGTTCCTTCCAATATCATTTGTCTTTTTCTCCTGTTCCTTCCAATATCATTTCACTTTTTCTCCTGTTCCTTCCAATATCATTTCTCTTTTTCTCCTGTTCCTTCCAATATCATTTCTCTTTTTCTCCTGTTCCTTCCAATATCATTTCTCTTTTTCTCCTGTTCCTTCCAATATCATTTCTCTTTTTCTCCTGTTCCTTCCAATATCATTTCTCTTTTTCTCCTGTTCCTTCAATTATCATTTCTCTTTTTCTCCTGTTCCTTCCAATATCATTTCTCTTTTTCTTCTGTTCCTTCCAATATCATTTCTCTTTTTCTCCTGTTCCTTCCAATATCATTTCTCTTTTTCTCCTGTTCCTTCCAATATCATTTGTCTTTTTTTCCTGTTCCTTCCAATATCATTTCTCTTTTTCTCCTGTTCCTTCCAATATCATTTCTCTTTTTCTCCTGTTTTTTTTCCAATATCCTTTCTCTTTTTCTCCTGTTCCTTCCAATATCATTTCTCTTTTTCTCCTGTTTCTTTCAATATCATTTCTCTTTTTCTCCTGTTCCTTCCAATATCCTTTCTCTTTTTCTCCTGTTCCTTCCAATATCATTTCTCTTTTTCTCCTGTTCCTTCCAATATCATTTCTCTTTTTCTCCTGTTCCTTCCAATATCATTTCTCTTTTTCTCCTGTTCCTTCCAATATCATTTCTCTTTTTCTCCTGTTCCTTCCAATATCTTTTCTCTTTTTCTCCTGTTCCTTTCAATATCATTTCTCTTTTTCTCCTGTTCCTTCCAATATCATTTCTCTTTTTCTCCTGTTCCTTCCAATATCATTTCTCTTTTTCTCCTGCTCCTTCCAATATCATTTCTCTTTTTCTCCTGTTCCTTCCAATATCATTTCTCTTTTTCTCCTGTTCTTTCCAATATCCTTTCTCTTTTTTTCCTGTTCCTTCCAATATCATTTGTCTTTTTCTCCTGTTCCTTCCAATATCATTTCTCTTTTTCTCCTGTTCCTTCCAATATCATTTCTCTTTTTCTCCTGTTCCTTCCAATATCATTTCTCTTTTTCTCCTGTTCCTTCCAATATCATTTCTCTTTTTCTCCTGTTCCTTCCAATATCATTTCTCTTTTTCTCCTGTTTTTTTTCCAATATCCTTTCTCTTTTTCTCCTGTTCCTTAGAATATCATTTCTCTTTTTCTCCTGTTCCTTCCAATATCATTTCTCTTTTTCTCCTGTTCCTTCCAATATCATTTCTCTTTTTCTCCTGTTCCTTCCAATATCATTTGTCTTTTTTTTCCTGTTCCTTTCAATATCATTTCTCTTTTTCTCCTGTTCCTTCCAATATCATTTCTCTTTTTCTCCTGTTCCTTCCAATATCATTTCTTTTTTTCTCCTGTTCCTTCCAATATCATTTCTCTTTTTCTCCAGTTCCTTCCAATATCATTTCTCTTTTTCTCCTGTTCCTTTCAATATCATTTCTCTTTTTCTCCTGTTCCTTCCAATATCCTTTCTCTTTTTTTCCTGTTCCTTCCAATATCATTTGTCTTTTTTTTCCTGTTCCTTCCAATATCATTTCTCTTTTTCTCCTGTTCCTTCCAATATCATTTCTCTTTTTCTCCTGTTTTTTTTCCAATATCCTTTCTCTTTTTCTCCTGTTCATTCCAATATCATTTGTCTTTTTCTCCTGTTCCTTCCAATATCATTTCTCTTTTTCTCCTGTTCCTTCCAATATCATTTCTCTTTTTCTCCTGTTCCTTCCAATATCATTTCTCTTTTTCTCCTGTTCCTTCCAATATCATTTCTCTTTTTCTCCTGTTCCTTCCAATATCCTTTCTCTTTTTTTCCTGTTCCTTCCAATATCATTTGTCTTTTTCTCCTGTTCCTTCCAATATCATTTCTCTTTTTCTCCTGTTCCTTCCAATATCATTTCTCTTTTTCTCCTGTTTTTTTTCCAATATCCTTTCTCTTTTTCTCCTGTTCATTCCAATATCATTTCTCTTTTTCTCCTGTTCCTTCCAATATCCTTTCTCTTTTTTTCCTGTTCCTTCCAATATCATTTCTCTTTTTCTCCTGTTCCTTCCAATATCATTTCTCTTTTTCTCCTGTTCCTTCCAATATCATTTCTCTTTTTCTCCTGTTCCTTCCAATATCATTTCTCTTTTTCTCCTGTTCCTTCCAATATCATTTCTCTTTTTCTCCTGTTCCTTCCAATATCATTTCTCTTTTTCTCCTGTTCCTTCCAATATCATTTGTCTTTTTCTCCTGTTCCTTCCAATATCATTTCTCTTTTTCTCCTGTTCCTTCCAATATCCTTTCTCTTTTTTTCCTGTTCCTTCTAATATCATTTCTCTTTTTCTCCTGTTCCTTCCAATATCATTTCTCTTTTTCTCCTGTTCCTTCCAATATCATTTCTCTTTTTCTCCTGTTCCTTCCAATATCATTTCTCTTTTTCTCCTGTTCCTTCCAATATCATTTCTCTTTTTCTCCTGTTCCTTCCAATATCCTTTCTCTTTTTTTCCTGTTCCTTCCAATATCATTTCTCTTTTTCTCCTGTTCCTTCCAATATCATTTCTCTTTTTCTCCTGTTCCTTCCAATATCATTTCTCTTTTTCTCCTGCTCCTTCCAATATCATTTGTCTTTTTCTCCTGTTCCTTCCAATATCATTTCTCTTTTTCTCCTGTTCCTTCCAATATCATTTCTCTTTTTCTCCTGTTCCTTCCAATATCAATTGTCTTTTTCTCCTGTTCCTTCCAATATCATTTCTCTTTTTCTCCTGTTCCTTCCAATATCATTTCTCTTTTTCTCCTGTTCCTTCCAATATCCTTTCTCTTTTTTTCCTCTTCCTTCCAATATCATTTCTCTTTTTCTCCTGTTCCTTCCAATATCATTTCTCTTTTTCTCCCGTTGCTTCAAATATCATTTCTCTTTTTCTCCTGTTCCTTCCAATATCATTTGTCTTTTTCTCCTGTTCCTTCCAATATCATTTCTCTTTTTCTCCTGTTCCTTCCAATATCATTTCTCTTTTTCTCCTGTTCCTTCCAATATCATTTCTCTTTTTTTCCTGTTCCTTCCAATATCATTTCTCTTTTTCTCCTGTTCCTTCCAATATCATTTCTCTTTTTCTCCTGTTCCTTCCAATATCATTTCTCTTTTTCTCCTGTTCCTTCCAATATCATTTCTCTTTTTCTCCTGTTTCTTTCAATATCATTTCTCTTTTTCTCCTGTTCCTTCCAATATCATTTCTCTTTTTCTCCTGTTCCTTCCAATATCATTTCTCTTTTTCTCCTGTTCCTTCCAATATCATTTCTCTTTTTCTCCTGTTCCTTCCAATATCATTTCTCTTTTTCTCCTGTTCCTTCCAATATCATTTCTCTTTTTCTCCTGTTCCTTCCAATATCATTTCTCTTTTTCTCCTGTTCCTTCCAATATCATTTGTCTTTTTTTCCTGTTCCTTCCAAAATCATTTCTCTTTTTCTCCTGTTCCTTCCAATATCATTTCTCTTTTTCTCCTGTTTTTTTTCCAATATCCTTTCTCTTTTTCTCCTGTTCCTTCCAATATCATTTCTCTTTTTCTCCTGTTTCTTTCAACATCATTTCTCTTTTTCTCCTGTTCCTTCCAATATCCTTTCTCTTTTTCTCCTGTTCCTTCCAATATCCTTTCTCTTTTTCTCCTGTTCCTTCCAATATCATTTCTCTTTTTCTCCTGTTCCTTCCAATATCATTTCTTTTTTTCTCCTGTTCCTTCCAATATCATTTCTCATTTTCTCCTGTTCCTTCCAATATCCTTTCTCTTTTTCTCCTGTTCCTTCCAATATCATTTCTCTTTTTTTCCTGTTCCTTCCAATATCATTTCTCTTTTTCTCCTGTTCCTTCCAATATCATTTCTCTTTTTCTCCTGTTCCTTCCAATATCCTTTCTCTTTTTCTCCTGTTCCTTCCAATATCATTTCTCTTTTTCTCCTGTTTCTTCCAATATCATTTGTCTTTTTCTCCTGTTCCTTCCAATATCATTTCACTTTTTCTCCTTTTCCTTCCAATTTCATTTCTCTTTTTCTCCTGTTCCTTCCAATATCATTTCTCTTTTTCTCCTGTTCCTTCCAATATCATTTCTCTTTTTCTCCTGTTCCTTCCAATATCATTTCTCTTTTTCTCCTGCTCCTTCCAATATCATTTCTCTTTTTCTCCTGTTCCTTCCAATATCATTTCTCTTTTTCTCCTGTTCCTTCCAATATCCTTTCTCTTTTTTTCCTGTTCCTTCCAATATCATTTCTCATTTTCTCCTGTTCCTTCCAATATCATTTCTCTTTTTCTCCTGTTCCTTCCAATATCATTTCTCTTTTTCTCCTGTTCCTTCCAATATCATTTCTCTTTTTCTCCTGTTCCTTCCAATATCATTTCTCTTTTTCTCCTGTTCCTTCCAATATCATTTCTCTTTTTCTCCTGTTTTTTTCCAATATCCTTTCTCTTTTTCTCCTGTTCCTTAGAATATCATTTCTCTTTTTCTCCTGTTCCTTCCAATATCATTTCTCTTTTTCTCCTGTTCCTTTCAATATCACTTCTCTTTTTCTCCTGTTTCTTCCAATATCATTTGTCTTTTTTTTCCTGTTCCTTCCAATATCATTTCTCTTTTTCTCCTGTTACTTCCAATATCATTTCTCTTTTTCTCCTGTTCCTTCCAATATCATTTCTTTTTTTCTCCTGTTCCTTCCAATATCATTTCTCTTTTTCTCCAGTTCCTTCCAATATCATTTCTCTTTTTCTCCTGTTCCTCTCAATATCACTTCTCTTTTTCTCCTGTTCCTTCCAATATCATTTCTCTTTTTCTCCTGTTCCTTCCAATATCATTTGTCTTTTTTTTCCTGTTCCTTCCAATATCATTTCTCTTTTTCTCCTGTTCCTTCCAATATCATTTCTCTTTTTCTCCTGTTTTTTTTCCAATATCCTTTCTCTTTTTCTCCTGTTCATTCCAATATCATTTCTCTTTTTCTCCTGTTCCTTCCAATATCATTTCTCTTTTTCTCCTGTTCCTTCCAATATCATTTCTCTTTTTCTCCTGTTCCTTCCAATATCATTTCTCTTTTTCTCCTGTTCCTTCCAATATCATTTGTCTTTTTCTCCTGTTCCTTCCAATATCATTTCACTTTTTCTCCTGTTTCTTCCAATATCATTTCTCTTTTTCTCCTGTTCCTTCCAATATCATTTCTCTTTTTCTCCTGTTCCTTCCAATATCATTTCTCTTTTTCTCCTGTTCCTTCCAATATCATTTCTCTTTTTCTCCTGTTCCTTCCAATATCATTTCTCTTTTTCTCCTGTTCCTTCCAATATCCTTTCTCTTTTTTTCCTGTTCCTTCCAATATCATTTCTCTTTTTCTCCTGTTCCTTCCAATATCATTTCTCTTTTTCTCCTGTTCCTTCCAATATCATTTCTCTTTTTCTCCTGTTCCTTCTAATATCATTTCTCTTTTTCTCCTGTTCCTTCCAATATCATTTGTCTTTTTCTCCTGTTCCTTCCAATATCATTTCTCTTTTTCTCCTGTTTTTTTCCCAATATCCTTTCTCTTTTTCTCCTGTTCCTTAGAATATCATTTCTCTTTTTCTCCTGTTCCTTCCAATATCATTTCTCTTTTTCTCCTGTTCCTTCCAATATCATTTCTCTTTTTCTCCTGTTCCTTCCAATATCATTTGTCTTTTTTTTCCTGTTCCTTCCAATATCATTTCTCTTTTTCTCCTGTTCCTTCCAATATCATTTCTCTTTTTCTCCTGTTCCTTCCAATATCAATTCTTTTTTTCTCCTGTTCCTTCCAATATCATTTCTCTTTTTCTCCAGTTCCTTCCAATATCATTTCTCTTTTTCTCCTGTTCCTTTCAATATCACTTCTCTTTTTCTCCTGTTCCTTCCAATATCATTTCTCTTTTTCTCCTGTTCCTTCCAATATCATTGTCTTTTTTTTCCTGTTCCTTCCAATATCATTTCTCTTTTTCTCCTGTTCCTTCAATATCATTTCTCTTTTTCTCCTGTTTTTTTTCCAATATCCTTTCTCTTTTTCTCCTGTTCATTCCAATATCATTTCTCTTTTTCTCCTGTTCCTTTCAATATCATTTGTCTTTTTCTCCTGTTCCTTCCAATATCATTTCTCTTTTTCTCCTGTTCCTTCCAATATCATTTCTCTTTTTCTCCTGTTCCTTCCAATATCATTTCTCTTTTCTCCTGTTCCTTCCAATATCATTTCTCTTTTTCTCCTGTTCCTTCCAATATCATTTCTCTTTTTCTCCTGTTCCTTCCAATATCATTTCTCTTTTTCTCCTGTTCCTTCCAATATCATTTCTCTTCGCTTGTGCTTGGGCCAGACTTTTTTTTCCCCGTTTCTCAAGAAATTGAACATGCAAGGGAAGACAATTATAACAGAGAAAATATCATCAATCGAATCGGAAAAAAAAAAAAAAGCTTAGAAGACGGGTCAAGGGTCAAATATTTCAAAGACGTAAGGAGGGAGGATGGGGGTGGAAGGAAATCAATGCTTTGGTATTGATTTGACCTTACAGGTTGAAATGTGGACGGGATATATTGTATTTAGAGGCTGATGTATTCATCTAACCCAAACCTCCAGAAATAGTGAAATCTTTAACATTATTTAGAATACCTACAGACTGAACACCATAGCAATATGGAGAACACTCAAATCGTTAAATGGAACATCGCATATACCGAACCAACAAAAAAAAATTAAATCTTTCATAAAGACGGCTGACTGTCTATAACATTCCTGTGTGTGAGTTATATTGTGTGTGAGAGACGCTATTATTATATTGTGATTTGTGTGTGGATGTGTTTGATCCCTCTCCAGATCTATATATATGCTAAGACAATGCCCGTGCTGTGCATTCATAATGTCCCGGAACCAATTGCGATACATCCTTGGGAAACTCCAACGCCATTCTTGGCGTGACCTGGCGAAGGAGGAACAAAATATTAGATCACAATTTGCATTCTATAGCTAAACATGAAGTGTCTCTGATGAATGATTTCCATACAGGCGCTTACACAGCGGCCACAAAACAGATGGGACGTTTTCAAGATCAACTTGGAATATTCGATGTCATCTAACAGATATGATATAAGGCCTCATAACCTAAGGCCTGATAAGCTAAGCCCTGATAAGCTAAGGCCTGATAAATATAGACTATCAGATGTGCTATTACAGGAATGCCCAGCGAAGGGCCCGTAGACCATTTCCGACACGTGACGCAGTGCTATCAGGCTCCTTTGAAGCTTCTGTACTTATGTAACCTTAAAGGATCGGCTCTCTTGGACTTTTTTGCGGTGATTGGGGTGGTCAATGAAACGCCGTTTCCCCCAGGATGAGACAGATTGACCACCACTGTTTTAGTAGTAAGCTGGGTGTTGATGTACATGGTCGTTAGGCTATAGCTCCAAACAGCTAGTCCAACTAACCGGCTGTAGCTCCAAACAGCTAGTCCAACTAACCGCTTGTAGCTCCAAACAGCTAGTCCAACTAACCGGCTGTAGCTCCAAACAGCTAGTCCAACTAACCGGCTGTAGCTCCAAACAGCTAGTCCAACTAACCGCTTGTAGCTCCAAACAGCTAGTCCAACTAACCGGCTGTAGCTCCACACAGCTAGTCCAAATACCCTGCTGTAGCCGTAGTATGTTCTCCATGTAGAACTTGCATGAAACTTGAATAAACTTCTTGTCAACCAAAATGAACGTGTCGTTGCTGAAGAGCACAGACACAGTGTTCAAGTGTCATGTACAGACGCAGTGTTCAAGTGTCATGTACAGACACATTGTTCAAGTGTCATGTACAGACACAGTGTTCAAGTTTCATGTACAGACACAGTGTTCAAATGTCATGTACAGACACAGTGTTCAAGTGTCATGTACAGACACAAGTGAACTAAAAATATTTATGACGAAATACACGTCACTCATGAAACATAAAGAATTTCGTCTCTCGCTCGTCCCCACCACTTCCACTTCCATGAAGTCAACTATGACGTCAACTACGACTGTTTTTCTCGTGGTGACGTCAGAATCTATTCAGCTTCTTAACAACCAAACTATCCGCCATTGTTTTACTCATGGCGACATCAAAAAGTCACACACACATTCCATAACACGAAGTCAATGACTCAAGTTTACAAGTATCAGATATAAAGACTAATGCAGTGGATCTCAAACTTCATGTGTCAACTAGATGACCGCAGCGGGTCCACATTAAGATAAAAATCTTATACAAATAAAATAACTTCTTCGCTCAAGGCCAGTTTATCCGATAGGAGTACAGTCAACTCATCCCTCCCACTGTTTATATTTCTATTACGTTATTAAGTAACTAAGCCACAGATTGGAAGACATTATTTACTTGAATATTCCCGACTGGGTATTGAAACTTTTAGCAACCTTGGACCAAATCAGATCACATTCACATCGAATCCAAACTCATGCAGGAAAAACTTATTGAAATATCCACAAACGAGGATCTGAA
This sequence comes from Biomphalaria sudanica, assembly GCA_036873155.1. Taxonomy (NCBI): domain Eukaryota; kingdom Metazoa; phylum Mollusca; class Gastropoda; family Planorbidae; genus Biomphalaria; species Biomphalaria sudanica. The sequence continues at coordinate 33,727 of JAZGLO010006683.1, forward strand.
ACCAAATGTTTGAACAAAGATACTGTAGGATAAAAAATAGTCTGTTTAAGAAGAAATGTTTCGAATTTTATATCCTGCATTATGTATAGAAGTTGTTGAGTGCTTTTTGGTACAACGTGCACTCATGGCTGTAGTGAACCTCATCACAAAAAAAAATATTTAAAAAAACTTGACTTGAAATCTGTGGTCTTTGGGTTTTGCTGTTGCTAATTAGAAACATTGAGCCGTACAGAAATACGCTTATAAAATCTCATCAACCTTATCAAAAACATTTTAATTTGACACATTTTCATTTAAACAAAAATAATAATCTCAACAAATATTTCTTCAATAAAATGTTTTGTTGTTTTTTTTAAATTTATATAGCTTTTACACTTAGGGGTCCGTGGGCAAGTTTTGAATATATAAATGGGGTACCCGGATCAAAAAAAAATTGAGAACCTCTGGGCAACTGCGATCCCGCATATAACTTTACGAAACAGGCGATTGAAAGTTTATATAACAGAAATGTCCATTAGCTGAAGGATAAATGGCGTGTCGGTTTCTCAGCTTCTTTGACCAAAGGTTCACGCGAGAGTCTCGTGGCTCCTACCATTTCTTACTTACTAAGTGTCATGTGTGTGTGTGTGTGTGTGTGTACAAAATAGTAATAACATAAAAGAATAGCAAAAGGCATTGGGTGTCAAACACCTAGACCTACGAATTAACGGACTTTTGCTTCCAAGAGGATTAATCATATATACGGTGACCTTTAATCTTGGCGCATTAATATATCAAAAGGGAAGATCCGATCTGACATTTTCGCCTTTATGAGACGGCATGAATATATTCAGTCAATCAACCAACAAAAACATTAGGCCGATGTGCTGTCAGGGACTCAACAGTCAAACCGAAATGTCAGTGCTTAAGCACTGATGAGGTGGAATAAAATCGATGACTTAATTATTGTTCCTCCACTAACGCTCGTGACTTGTTTCATTAACTTTATGTAGCATTTAATTAAGAGCTTTCAAAACAGTAGGAGTCCATCCTCCTTATTACGAACACTCTATGTATGGGTCTATTAAATCCCACAGACAAATCCTCTAGGCACTAGGCCCTATTTGTTTAAATGGAATTTCGAATACACAGCCTTGGTCATATTTATTATAAATAAAGTAGATTACATATTTCATTCTATATTAAGTATCTAATGTTTGAATGTGCTTGATATATAGAAATTAACATCCATTCACCAATGCATGTGGCGCTATAGCCCATGGAGGGCTCTGGCCTGCTACAACAGATCCTTCCATTTAGATCTCCATTATGCTTTTCGTTTCCATGCCCAATCATCTGCCTCTATATCATCCATCCATCGTATTCGTGGTCTGCCTTTTGGTTTTTGGCGGTAAACTGTGTTAAGTATATTTGAAATTTCTGAAAGGTGACCTGCCCAGCGAAGTCTGCTCTTTTTTATTTCCATCACTCTAGGTGGGTCCACTATATCTCCTCCATCCATTTTATAGAGCACCGTAGATTTTTCTAAGAATTTTCCCAATTATTTATAAGATTTTCATCGTTTTATAATTCTTTAATATTTCTAAAATCTCTGGCGAGGCCGAAAGAAATGTTTGAACCTCCCATCCCCCCCCCCTTTGAAGATGAAGCAGGACGTTTTAGCGAGGGACATTTAGGCATATGATGTTCTTGCCACTTCTATGTGCTGGGGCGCAAACAAGTCAAATATAAAAACTACTTCTATTTTGATCAATAAGGGATTAATTTTTAATAGATCTAAACTAACAACATTAAATGTGTGCGATTGGAAATATTTTAATCATTTGTTTTGTTGAGTGGGTGCAACTTTCATGCTTATGGTGCAATCACTTTTGTGGACCAGTTTGGGAAGGGTCTATCTGCTATTTAAAAAAAAAAAAAAATTGCTCGAGTTTGAATTCAAACTCGACGTTTCGAACCTTGAACAATGGAAGATCAACGCGTTAGCCATTGTGCTGTTCAAGTACTAATAAAATAGGTTTTACAGTTATCTATTCCTAGTTTAAAATTGTTAGCGAACAACCTCCTGCCCTACACAAGGCTTATCTCCCCTTAGTTTTGTACATGTTTATATGAAACAAAATTAGTTAATTACGACTAATTGGTTAATTTTAGTGTCGCCATCCCGGTCAGTTACATTATCTCATTATCTCATTATCAATGCAAATTTCTTTTTTTTTGTCGTTGAATCAATAAAATTAACCAATTAGTCGTAATTAACTTTGCATTTTTTTTTCCATCAGGGTTTGGACCCGAGAATGAAATGACGCATGGTGGATATTATGAAACAGACCTGAGATACTTTATTCTTTGGATATAAGTCTTAGATGTAACAAGCACAAAGGAAAAGAAATTACACTATTTTTCATTGATTTTACTATTAAGTAGTAAGCGCTCACTTAAGTCATTCATCGCTGCTGAAGCCCATTATCACAAAATGCCTAGTTGACACGCTACACTTTTCTGTTGCCTTTAAGATAACTGTTGCCTGACTGCAGCCGTATGTTCACTTTCATTTCTTTTTGTGTATACTATACAGTCGATAGCAATATTAGATAGTAATGAAAAAACATCTAAAGACGATTTTAAAAAATGGGGGGGGGGGGGAGGTGTGAGTTAACGACTTAATGGTCACCACCGTGCCAGCCCATGGGTCAAGTAGTCATTTAGAAAACTGGACACAGTAAAGTGACGATTGTGTCTCCACTTCTTTGTGTCTCCACTTCTTTGCGCCCCAAGACACGTCTACACACGTCTACACTCGTCTATACACATTCAAGTAGGAACTAAGTGTATCATGTTAGCCAATAATGGGGGGGGGGGGCAAACTTTTATCTTATCTTATATAATACAGACGTTACTTCAAAAAAGAAGATGATTACGTCCTACGCGTCATGCATTTAGTCATGCATATTAACCAATGACTTAAATTCTGCCAAGTCACTGGTTTTTCTGGCTAGCCCAGGCAACCCATTCCATGCTCTAATAGCACTAGGGAAGAAGGAGTATTTGTACAAATTTGTCCTAGCATATGGGACGAGGAATGTGCCTTTATTTTTGTGTCTTTCAGAGTATTTTATTAGATTTTGTTTTTGTATTTGAAGATTATGGTTCAGTGTTTTATGTATAATTGCTACTTTACTTTTGAGTCTTCTGTCCTGAAGGCTTTCTAAATTTAGTGATTTTACTAAAGGTGTTACTCTAGTCAAATGTGAATATTCATTTGTTATGAATCTCACTGCTCTATTTTGTGTCTGTTCCAGTTTCCTTATGTTTTCTTGAGTTGAGGGGTCCCAAACGGACGATGCATATTCTATTATTGGCCTAACCAAGGTTAAATAACATTTTAGTTTTATGTTCTTATTTGATTTATAGAAATTTCTTTTAATAAACCCTAATGCTTTGTTTGATTTTTTTATAGTTTCATCAATATGTGGATTCCATGACAGTTTTTCATTTTTATAACACCTAGGTATTTTGCGTTTTTAGTCTGTGTTACTGGTTTGCCATGAATAAGATAAGTGGAATTAATTTGTTTTAGTTTTTTTGTTACTCTTAACAACTGACATTTTTCTGGGTGGAAAGACATGCTCCAATTTGATTCCCATTTCTGTAATTCATCTAATTCTCTTTGTAAAATATCTGTGTCTTGTATTGTTTTTATTGTTCTATATATTATGCAATCGTCTGCAAATAATCTGACTTTTGTTCCTGAACTAATGCAATTTGGTAAATCATTTATGTAAATTAAAAATAGTAGTGGACCCAAGACTGTTCCTTGAGGTACACCTGAGTTTACTGTTATTGGTGTTGATTTAGAGCCATTTATTATTACAGTTTGTTCTCTCCCTATCAGAAAATCTTTAATCCACTGATGCAGTGGACCATTAATGCCGAAATATTTTAATTTTTTAAGCAAACTATGGTGGTGAACTTTGTCAAAAGCCTTGGAAAAATCTAGTAAGATAGCATCTATTTGTTCACTATTATCTAAACCTTTTGAAAAATCATCAATTAGTCCTATTAGTTGTGTTTCACAAGATCTATATTTCCTAAAGCCATGTTGGTATGGGGTGAGGACATTATGTTTGTCTAAGTGGTTTATAATGTTGCTACATATTATGTGTTCTAGGATTTTACATGTGATGCTGGTAAGTGATACTCGTCTGTAGTTTCCTGGATCTGATTTTTCTCCTTTTTTAAATAAGGGGGTGACATTAGCTTCTTTCCAGTCCTTTGGTACTCTGCCCTGGTTAAGCGATGCCTGAAAGAGTATTTTGAACACTGGGGCTAGCTCATTGCTTAGTTCTTTGAGTAATCTAGCTGGAATACCATCAGGTCCAGACGCTTTATTTGGCTTTTTGCCTTCAAAACCATTTTATTTACGAGTGGTCAGCTCTGGTTATTTATAAGCGATTTGTCAACTCAGGTGCCTGGTGTTGTCCTACATTAGTTTATATATTTGACAAAAAGAAATTGTCCTAAAGCAAGGATTGTTTGAAACAGATCAAAACAACAAGATCTACCTTTTCATAACAATCATTTTATTTTCATTATTTAAAAAAACAACAAAGGTCTGTGCACTATTTCTGAAGAGCTCACTCACCAGACATAGCAACACAAGCCTACACACACATAGAATCTGTGTGTGTCCTTCCACTTAATAACATAGACCACTATTTACAACGTAACCCACGCGTATAAATACACACAGATATAAAGTCTGATACACTAGAGATATGAGCTACCATTACAATGAAAGGAATACTAAGAACATGTGATAATCATGTAACATAATTTAAAGTAAAGAAATCAACCATTTTTTTATAGTTTAAAAAAAGTTATAGAAAAAAAAAAAATCACAAAACTAATACTACAAAGATTTGTACTGCTGCAGAAGTACAATGCTGCATTCGTGTGTTCAGAATATAGTCAAATATTCTTGTAGAGAATTAGTTTAGAGACACATCTAGAAGTCTTCATTTTAGGAAAACGATAGCTTCTATACATTGTAGATGTATGGCATCGATTAGAGATTTTGCAGGCCTTGTATTAGATACTGTGGTAGACAGACGCTACAACTGGAGGTCCAGTAATTTTAGTTAATTACATAAGTAATGACCTTATGAGTCTACTCGCTAGTCTACTGTATACAGTCGTCAGTTATGGCATTAAAAAAAAAGACTTTAACATGTCTTAGGTTTAAAAAAAAATGTTAACATATAAACATGGATTAAAATACATTTTTGTAGGACAGTATAAATACAATTCTGTTTTCATCCACTTCTATATACACTTATATATATACTAAGAGAGAGAGAGAGAGAGAGAGAGAGAGAGAGAGAGAGAGAGAAGAGAGAGATACCTGTGCAACTATAACGTGTATGTTAGCTCTACCCCATTTAGTGTCACAGACTAAGACATGACTTAGGCCCTATATATCAATTTGATGTTTCGAATGTCATCTCAAAGATGTAGATCTCTAGACAATGATAATTCCTCCTGCCACAACATGACAAGATGCACTACTACTCTGCAGACCTAATGTGTCTCAATAGTAACTCAAGATCGACCTAGTGTGTCTCAATAATAACTCAATATTGACCTAGTGTGTCTCAATAGTAACTCAAGATCGATGTAAAAACAACATTAATTCAATTCTACAATAGCCCTAATGTCTAGTAAATTATACTATTAAGACGCGACAATTCTCTCTACACCTTGTTGAAAGATGTGTAGTACACCCATATGTTTCTATTGATGAGCAGTTTAAAACCCTAAACAAGAAAGATAGCTATTGTAAGTTAGTAAGTTCCTTCACTTCACCCCTATTTACACACGGTTCAACAAAATCAAATCTTAGTGGGCATCCCGTCAGGAGACAAGTAAAGGAGCACTCTGTAAGAGGTGGCATGTGTTGATCAAAAGATTTCCCAGTGTGTCTGCCAGATTCCTTCACTCAATATCACAGTCTGTGGAGGAAAAAGAATTGGATCTTCATTTAGTCTCAATAAAATCATCTACGTATAAATGGTTACTACATAAAAAACAGAATTTCGGAAATTAAAAAACGAAAAGCATTCTATTGACAACAATTCAGCGCTGCTATCAGAGCGAAGTTTAATTCGGGTTTCGAACCCGTAACGTCGTCTGCTCCAAAATATGCATTTTCTGATTCGGCCACTGAGGAAGGTCTATTTGTGCGATTATTTATTGAAATGTTCATTATATGTACATCTAGATCTAACACTAGACCTAAAGTTCTGATTTAGAACTTTGAAGATATAGTCTAGACCTACTTCTAGATCAAGAATCTAGGTGTAATCTATATAAGATTCACGTAAAAATATAAGCAATACTTATTAACTCCAATAAAAAATGAATCAACATTAAATTTACTGTTAAGGAATAATTACGGTAATACGAGTGACTACGCCATGTTGGCTCTAGACCTAGATATAGTCTCCAGCCAAATTTACATTTATTTTTTTTTTTTATTTTTTTTTTGAAAAATTATAACGGTCAAATGAGAATTTTCCCCGTGTGGCCAACGAGCTGGTCATTCTTGTCTCAGGGATATACATCAACTGTTAGATTTCTAAGAAAATCATTAGAACCGTTTTTGAGATCAGCAGTCTAGGTTCCTAGATCCAGATTTCTGCTGGATCCAGGTTCCATAAAGTTATGATTTGAAGAGGTATTGTAAAAAAAAAATGTTCCATTAGCTAAAAGAAGCAACTGTTTGTGCTCAAGTCCAGTCTTGGACACTGTTCAGTATAACACTAGAGACACTACACAGCTAATCTCTAGGATATTATTAGTCTCCACACACTGAATACAACAAGAAGCAAATTGATCGATTAGTGTATAAGCCGATTGAAATCTATTACGAGGAAGATAGAAGGGAAGAAATGGACGCAAGACAATCAGATTGATGATTTAAACCTACACTACAGGATTGAAATAGACTTGCGTCAAAGAGTTTCTATTTTTAAATCACAATCTTGTTTCACAACAGATCAATTTTTGAAGCGTCTAGTTCTTTTTTTTTTAATCAATCTTATAATGTCTGGATTTTTTATTTCCGTTCTATAAACATCTAGGCTTTTGATTCAATCTTATAAACGTCTAGGCTTTTGATTCAATCTTATAAACATCTAGGCTTTTGATTCAATCTTATAAAGGTCTAGGCTTTTGATGTTTATCTTATAAAACATCTAGGCTTTTGATTTAATCTTATAAACGTCTATGCTTTTGATTCAATCTTATAAACGTCTAGGCTTTTAATGTTGCAATGTAAAGATCAAACACGCAGACAACAGAGATGTAGTGTTGAAATGTAAAGATCAAACACACAGACAACAGAGATGTAGTGTTCAAATGTAAAGATGAAACACGCAGAGGATTCTTCTAAACGGCATGCCCGAGCCAGCGTAGTGTTCTTTGTGTCAGAAGAGCATAGATGCTGTGCATATTGGCCAGTTTTAAAACATCCTTGTTGGAGACATGATCCCTCTAGGAGATGCACATTATGCGTCGCAAGCAGAGTAAGTGAAAGCTATTTAACCTATGCTCTTAACACATGTATGTTTACCAGCTCTCACTACCATTAAGAAGAGTGCTCACAACGTAGGTACTCTAGACTAGGATTTTGGTGGCCGTAGAAGAAGATGCCGAATAGTGTTGGAGACAGAACACGTCCTTGTTTTACTCCGCTCTTGATGGAGAATGGCCTAGAGGCGGAACTATCAAACTGTACGGTGCCCTGCATATTTTCATGAAAAGCTGACACAAGTTTCCGTGGCTTGTTCGGTAGCTGACATAGTCATACCAGATTTGTTACAAAGTTTTGTTCTTTAATAGAGATCACTTAAGCGCTTTTTTTTTCTTCCCCCCCCCCCCCGGTTGTGGGAGGGACGTTAAACATGCTATAGTCTCCGCCTTGATCTAAAGAACATTTATGTCAAATTTTATCAAAATTGGTCAAACGGTTTTGATTTCTATGCGGGAAATACACACATACATACTCCTTACATTCAATTATATATATTAGATATGCCAGGACTACAATACCCTGTATATACACAATTATATGCCAGACTTCACACTAGCCTGTAAATACAAAGACAATGGTGTTGCTCAGATTTCTATTATTCCACCATGAGAAAGAAAGTGTGTACTAGCAGAGCCTATCGATGTGTGCGCTCAACTCATCACCATTAGAACCGCCATGCAATAGAACGATTGCATCAAACCATGACGTTTTTACGTTCTTTCAGAAATTATCCCCAACTCTGCCCCCCCCCCCCCCCCGGTTGGGATACACCGTACAACAATTTGAACAATGTTCAGACGAAAGATAAAACTATAATAAACAACGAATGCATCAAATAGAAACAGGAAGGTTTTTGTTGAAACAAACAAATATTTATAAAAACGAACAAAAACAAAAAAACTTGAAATCTCGAGTTTCAGGGGCGATAATGACACCGGCTTGCAGCATGAAACAGAGAAAGCTCTAGAGGGATTTGCCAATTTTCATAATGCGACATAGCATAAGGAGGTGAATATTGTCAACATTGGGGAAAGCGAACTTATTTCACTGGAATACTGGATTGATTCAACTGTCTTATGTAGGCTGTAGGGGGTAACACTTATCCAAATACTATTGCCTCTGCTCAAAGGGTAACACAGCCAAATACTCTTGCCTCTGAACAGAGGGTAACACCTAGCCAAATACTATTGCCTCTGAACAGAGGGCAACACTTAGCCAAATACTATTGCCTCTGAACAGAGGGCAACACTTAGCCAAATACTATTGCCTCTGAACAGAGGGCAACAGTTAGCCAAATACTATGGCCTCTGAACAGAGGGCAACACTTAGCCAAATACTATTGCCTCTGAACAGAGGGTAACAGTTAGCCAAATACTATTGCCTCTGCTCAGAGGGTAACACAGCCAAATGCTTTTGCCTCTGCGCAGAGGGTAATACTTAGCCTAATACTATTGCGTCTGAACAGAGGGTAACAGTTAGCCAAATACTATTGCCTCTGCTCAGAGGGTAACACAGCCAAATGCTTTTGCCTCTGCGCAGAGGGTAATACTTAGCCTAATACTATTGCCTCTGAACAGAGGGCAACACTTAGCCAAATACTACTGCCTCTGCTCAGAGGGTAACACCTAGCCAAATACTATTGCCTCTGAACAGAGGGCAACACTTAGCCAAATACTATTGCCTCTGAACAGAGGGCAACAATTAGCTAAATACTATGGCCTCTGAACAGAGGGCAACACTTAGCCAAATACTATTGCCTCTGAACAGAGGGTAACAGTTAGCCAAATACTATTGCCTCTGCTCAGAGGGTAACACAGCCAAATGCTTTTGCCTCTGCGCAGAGGGTAATACTTAGCCTAATACTATTGCCTCTGAACAGAGGGAAAGAATTAGCTAAATACTATTGCCTCTGAACAGAGGGCAACACTTAGCTAAATACTATTGCCTCTGAACAGAGGGCAACACTCAGCCAAATACAATTGCCTCTGAACAGAGGGCAACACTCAGCCAAATACTATTGACTACGGACAGAGGGCAACACTTAGCCAAATACTATTGCCTCTGAACAGAGGGCAACACTCAGCCAAATACTATTGCCTCTGAACAGAGGGCAACACTCAGTCAAATTCAATTGCCTCTGAACAGAGGGCAACACTCAGCCAAATACTATTGACTACGGACAGAGGGCAACACTTAGCCAAATACTATTGCCTCTGAACAGAGGGCAACACTCAGCCAAATACTAGTGCCTCTGAACAGAGGGCAACACTCAGTCAAATACAATTGCCTCTGAACAGAGGGCAACACTTAGCCAAATACTATTGCCTCTGAACAGAGGGCAACACTCAGCCAAATACTATTGCCTCTGAACAGAGGGCAACACTCAGTCAAATACAATTGCCTCTGAACAGAGGGCAACACTTAGCCAAATACCATTGCCTCTGAACAGAGGGTAACACTAAGCCAAATACAATACAAAATAAAAATTTTTAAAAAAAGCAAAATACAAAAAAAACAACAAAAAAACATTTTTTAAAACAAAGCTTATATTAAGTGTAGCTGTATCAATTAGTCTGGATCAGTCATGTCATTCAATTTGTAACAGATCTAGACTAACGATAATATATATATATGTGCGATAAGAAATATTTTACCAATTGTTATTGTCAAGCATAAAATCATGCTTTTATCTTTTTCCATGCGTTATGCAAACAAAATTCTTATTTCCTACCAAGTTTTGTGATCTGCGAGAAACGTAACATGCAAATGGTCAAAATTTATTGCAGAAAATGTTTTCAACAGTCACTTTCTATTTCACATGCAACGAACACTGGTCGTAGTATTTATTTTCAATAGGAAGAAATCGGAGATAAATTTTAAGTCGGAGTAAGAAAGTTGGTTGCATTATGCAAGTCTAGATTCTGGTTTCCTCCATTGCCCCCCTTGGATATCTCGTGCCCCAAGGAAATGACCCTAACTCTATTCCTGCATTGAAAGATGTATATTGAAACTGATTCCCCTTTTGTGTGATGCATTCATTTTAATGTGAATTAAGAATGTTGAAACTGATTCCCCTTTAGTGTGTAGTAGCATTCATTTTAATGTTAATTAAGAATGTTGAAACTGATTCCCCTTTAGTGTGTAGCATTCATTTTAATGTTAATTAAGAATGTTGAAACTGATTCCCCTTTAGTGTGTAGTAGCATTCATTTTAATGTGAATAGCAAAGTCTCTTTGTATTTCGATGGAAGTCTACATCTTCGTTGTCTTGACATGAGAGTGTTTCTTCGTTGGATAGCGTGGCTTGATCTCCAGGAAGAAATGAAGTTCATTCCTAGACGCTGTCAGCATGACATTTAACAACGGCGAATATCTTGTGTAGGCCCATATAACGGAGGAAGCACTTTATACGGATGTAGGCTATTACATTATTTCGGAAAATGCGTTTGATTAGTAGCCTTAATACACTGTAGAGTCTGTAAATCACGACGCTCTGAGTGCTCCTTTTAAAATAGAATATTATAAACTCTTTTTTACAATTTAATATAAATCTTTGTGGCATCCTTGCGGCCCTTTCACTGGCCCTACCAGCCCAATTGGGTACCGGCCCACAGGGCATTTGCCCGAATGTCCATATTGCCAGTACAACCGAGAGCCACATGTTCCTAGGCTCTATGAAATGTTCCACCACTGGCTGCAATGCTCATTCTACTGAAACACGGGAGTTTAGTCAACAACATTAGTATTCTACTATCTTGTCAACGGTTGGATCTGTATAACCCAGAAAAAAGAAAAAATGACACCAAAAATCTCTAGAATTGAATGCTGAGAGACACTAAATCAAGACAGGTGAATAGGAAGTTGAAGCGTTAATTGATAAAAATTCAAGAGCTTCCAGAAAAAAAAAACTGAAATAAATAAAACAATGCGCCAAATAAAAAAAAATGTTCCATAGTGGTTCTAATACTAACGCGATCAAGTATGCCAGGTAACAACTTTCTGAAGACAAATCTTTGAAATGGAAACTTGAAAAAAAAAAGATGTGCTTCAACCAGGAACAAAAAAAAGTACGTTGGCGCCTAATTAGCAGACGTTAAGAACAAAGATGAATAGCTTCCAGAATCTAAAAAATGTCAGCACATAACAACTTTCAGGAATTATCGGGATGGTGCTCCATCTTAGGAAAGAAAAAAATCGTTTCATGTCCACAAAAATAAAATAAAATTAACATCGCAATAACTTGAACATTATATAGAGGTTTCAAGATGAAAGAACATTGGTTAGGACGGAGTTAATAATAGTGAGTTTTAGAGTTCATACATCTTCTAGTGTACACAAGAACAGCACATGGACAACACAGGTACAGCACAAGGACATCACATGGACAGCACATGGACAACACAAGAACAGTACATGGACAGCACAAGAACAGTACATGGACCTCACAAGAACAGCACAAGGACAGCACATGGACAACACAAGAACAGTACATGGACAACACAAGAACAGTACATGGACAACACAAGAACAGTACATGGACAACACAAGAACAGCACAAGAACAATACATGGACAAGTGTCGATGTTCATCAAGTATTAATTAATTTTTTTTTAATAACCTTTCTTAAATCGTGCAAAGTTTTTTTTCCCTCATGTTTTCCAATCCAGTGCAACCACTGTATCATTGAGTGTTATTGTGTTGTCCCAAGCCAGGGTGTACTACAGTGACCTCTAACCCTACACCCAGACACATCGTGCTGCTCTCAGCTACATCCAATGTTGACCGAAACCTTTCAATAAGATGAGCCGGCAAGCGGATTAGTTTCCTTGGACAGAAATTCCTTGATGCATTAAAAGACGATCTTGTAGCTCAAAACTCAAACAAATAAACAAACCTGCATATGTTGAAAGGAAAAGTTTCAGAGAGGGCTTAAAAAACAAAAACATCAAAGACGGAGGGGGGAGGGGGGAAGAAAATTCCCTCCTCTTTGAAAAGGAAAACAAAACAAAACATTCTCACTGAGATTCGCAAGTTTGTATCACTGGGTGCTTCCCTCCCGCCTGGGCTCTGCGCTTGTTGGCTTTGTCAACAATGGCGGAATATGAAAATCAACACAAGTTGCATGGAGGCTGGATTGGACGTGTACCACGTGATGCATTCCGTGTCGAACACACGCCCTGACACTGGAGTAGGATTGATGGATCCCACGGGACTCTCTTGCACAACACAGTAGTGAAACAATACGATGGGATTGAAGTGCCAGCACATCCAAGTTTGACTAAAAAAGAAACTTGCACAAGATTTAGGCATAGTGGCTAGGGGACCTTCGGAAACGTGCCCCTGCATTGGGGTTGATATTTTGTGTGACATATGACGACAGCAAATACACAAGATTCTATAAAGGCAATATTTGAAATCTCAAAATAATACAGGGGTTCTCAACCTGTGGATCGCGACTCCCCTTGGGGGTACAATGACGATTTTCCGTTGGTCGCCTAAGACCATAAAAAATATGGACTTTTTGTCTATTCCATTGGAAACTAATTTTTGTCTGTAGTTATTCATGATAGACAACAGGATAATTATTGAATGTAACGTCACTTTGATAACAAGCATCCGATGTTTGCTGACAAGCATAGCAAGTATTCAAGAGGTAAGTTTTCTCTTTTGTAAACCTCTGGAGACGACTTCAACGAGATGTTGAAGAGAATGTGGATTTCATTTTGGACAAATAGTAGATTTCTTGAAAAAGAATATTAGTTGTGTCTGCACAGATGGTGCTCCAAGTTTGCTATTAGCTTGAAGTTTGGTACTGAATAAGTCACCCGAAGTCATTGGAACCTTTTCTTCGATTCATCAACAAAATAAGAAACAAAGACACAACTAGAGGAATTCCTGGAGCAATAAAAACGTCACTGCAAGGATCAAACGCAACATGCCTCGATTTGAGTGAAAAGATCCAACCCTCGTAAATGAAATTAAAGATTGGGAAACAACGTTGGATGAAATTAATATTCACATCTTGCCTACCTTATTTAATTTCTATGAGCAAAATGACATTGAACATGACAAACAAATAAAAGGATAATTTCTGTGAAAAAAAACAGCATTTGTGCATGCTTACGGACACAATTTCATCATACTTTTTACATTGTCAGAACTCAATTCACAGTCACAGTTGAAGATGTTAATGAGACATGACAGAAAAAGTTTATTGAACACAATGCAACACGATGCAATGATAAATAATTGTTTTCAATGTCAGTGTTATCCAGATTTGTTTGTGTTGTGCCTTCTTCTTCCATTTCCAAAAAATATATTTCTGCGAAACAAGGTTTTCTAGCATGTTAGTTATCAGGTCTAAATACAGAAGTAATGACTCCAAAGTATTACTCTTGCGAAGACAGTCCCGAGAATACCTAATCTTGTGTAACAGTAACAAGCATAGCCTTCGCATGGACGAAATATATGAGACAAAATATTATTACATATTGTTTACTTATTAAACTTAAAGCTTTTGCAATAAATACCAAATACTTACATTATAATTACAATTTTATAACATTTGCCAAAGCACAGTTATTCATGCTTATGAACAAAATAATTTTACTGTTGGGGGTCGCCGCCTAGTGAGGAATTGTTAAAAGGGGTCGCCGAGCTAAAAAGGTTGAGAACCGCTGAAATAAGCCACAGATTACTTCACAAATGTTAAATCTTGTGAAATCGTAAACTATTTGTAGACATGGAGTTCTATACTATGAGAGTAGTGATTCTAAACAGATCCACAACAAATGGTGGTATGTATGTATATCACGTTTCTAAACTGGAGAGTGGTGTAGAGAATGCTTTAAACAAAGAGATATTTCCTATGACTTTCTGAAGAAGATCTTGGAAGCAGTGAAGCGAGACAATGCAATATCGTAATCAGAATGTAATCAATTACCGGAAGCCTTAGAAACTGACAATCAATTGGCTTGAGATATAGGAAGGAGATCAAATGAACCTTTCTGGGACACAAAAAAAAAGAAGCAGGTTAATCATTTCTTTTAGGGAAAAACAACAATGTTCTTGTAGTGTGCAATGTCGATGTAGAAGATTCAGTGTTCAGGCCTCAAGCGCAGCAGATTATGGCTAGTCATTTATGACTCATTTTCTACGAGAAAATTGTGGCTTCAATAAATCAATCGCTTCACAATATATGAATTACTAAATAATGAGAGGATAAAGATTCCAAACAGATCAAAGGGGTAGTTTGTTCATTCTGTTGGGATGAGGTTGTGGCAGTAAAACCAACACTTCTGATCTTAGGAGGTTGGGTTTACGGTCAAATAGCGAAATTTATGGTCTTCGAATTGTTCAATCAACCTAGATAGTCGATGTAAACCATTCTAAAAAATTAGGTCTTGTAATTATTTGTCTAACAATGAAACAAAATACTCTCCGGGAGATCTACTATGTCGATGTATGCTGGTATTTAACTACTATGTCGATATATGCTGGTATTTAACTACTATGTCGATATATGCTGGTATTTAACTACTATGTCGATATATGCTGGCATTTACTACTCTGTCGATATATGCTGGTATTTAACTACTATGTCGATATATGCTGGTATTTAACTACTATGTCGATGTATGCTGGTATTTAATTACTATGTGGATATATGCTGGTATTTAACTACTATGTCGATGTATGCTGGTATTTAACTACTATGTCGATGTATGCTGGTATTTAATTACTATGTGGATATATGCTGGTATTTAACTACTATGTCGATATATGCTGGTATTTAACTACTATGTCGATATATGCTGGCATTTAACTACTATGTCGATATATGCTGGTATTTAACTACTATGTCGATATATGCTGGTATTTAACTACTATGTCGATATATGCTGGTATTTAACTACTATGTCGATGTATGCTGGTATTTAACTACTATGTGGATATATGCTGGTATTTAACTACTATGTGGATATATGCTGGTATTTAACTACTATGTCGATATATGCTGGTATTTAACTACTATGTCGATATATGCTGGTATTTAACTACTATGTCGATATATGCTGGTATTTAACTACTATGTGGATATATGCTGGTATTTAACTACTATGTCGATATATGCTGGTATTTAACTACTATGTCGATATATGCTGGCATTTAACTACTATGTCGATGTATGCTGGTATTTAACTACTATGTCGATATATATGCTGGTATTTAACTACTATGTCGATGTATGCTGGTATTTAACTACTATGTCGATATATGCTGGCATTTAACTACTATGTCGATGTATGCTGGTATTTAACTACTATGTCGATAGATGCTAGCATTTAACTACTATGTCGATGTATGCTGGTATTTAACTACTATGTCGATGTATGCTGGTATTTAACTACTATGTCGATGTATGCTGGTATTTAACTACTATGTCGATGTATGCTGGTATTTAACTACTGTCGATATATGCTGCTATTTAACTACTATGTCGATATATGCTGGTATAAAGCGCAACTGACTGATCAATTGATGGAGTACAAAACAAGAAGAATACTTTGGGTGGAAAAAAAAAAGGGGGGGGGGTACAAGTTGTAGCAGTTGAGACTGAAAGCGAGGGCCATTGATTAGTTGAAAGTGCCCTATCATATTCCCAAGTCGTCTGCTCTCGTCGATTGGCCCAATTCGAAACTTCCCCGTTAGAGAAAGGAGGGTAGGGAGGGGTGGTTCAATAGAGCGAATGAGAGAAAAAGAGAGTGAAAAAGATAAGAGTAAATGAGAGCAGATTGTATCGAGGTCTGTCCTAGTACGTCAACTGCGGGACGCCCTGCTGCGCACCACACAACAAAAAGCATGGACTTAAAAAAACAGGCCTGCGACACTGTTTGGGGAAAGGAAATGAGAACTATCTATGGAGGCGCTAGAGAGAGTGGACAGAGGTCAATCTGTTGTTGATGGGTTTTTTATGTTCGACATACATTATTCCAATATGACACTTGTCTGCCCACAGTTGGACATCGACATTTTGAGAGCACAACGGTCCCACAATAGAACCAAGAGAGTACAAGAAGCAGCTCAGAATGGGGGGTGGAGTGTCGAGGCACGTGACTGCAATGATAAGCATGTCAGCAACCCAACGTTAGCAACGTCTATCCAGGAAGCACTGAATACAATCCAATAGTTGAAACTAGAAGACGTAAGGGAGTCCTCCACCCCAACCCAAATCTTCTTCTCTTTAATCAGGCTGCCAACCCACTTACGTTCTGCAGCTTGTTCGTTGACTGGACAGCAGAGATTCAGCTGAACACTCTTGGGACGTGTTCAATGGATTCTGTGGAGTGAAGTGCACAGCACACACATGTCACTCTTGTTGGCCCTATCACGAGCATACACACACACACGCCAAACATATAAATATTGTATTCGGTCTATTTGGGCAGGTACTGTGTCCACCACTGACCTAGATCCATTCTCACGTCACCTCGTGCTAACAAGATACAATGAACTCCCGATCTTCTTGAACTAAATCTTAGACATCAAAAGCAAAAGCTCATATTTAAACAAAAAAAAAAAAAGACCTGTGTCTAACTTAAAACTGTTGTGTTGTGAATGCAACTGTGGTACGAGTTCATGTTTTTTTGACGCCCTACTTTGCAAACCTACGTTGTGCACCTCATTTGCTTCAATGGTGCAGCACGGTGCGAATGTTTTCGTAAACGTCAGGAGGTAACTGTGCTGTGGGAAGTCCAAGAGATAGAATGCAGGTCGCCAGGATTTTGCAATGCACATATTAGTTTGTTAAAATTTTCTACTTATTCTTAACCTTATTGTGTAAGTTTATAAATGGCTACCTGGTCGAGTGGTGCGCGCATCGAGCTGTCGCCCAATGGTACTGAGTACGAACCTTGCCGATCGTCATCACCTGCAGGAGTTTTGAGCGTTATAATGTTCATTTCCGAAGGAATGTTCTCAACTTTCAAACAAATCTCTCTAAATGTCGATGTATATCAATAAACTCTGCCTTGCATGAACTAGGCTGTCTTAAAAAAGTAAGTTAAGCGAATATCTATAATTGTTTAGATTTTATCTTTTTCTTATCTTATATAATACAGACGTTACCTTAAAAAAGAAGATAATTACGTCCTACGCGTCATGCATTTTAGTCATGCATATTAACCAATGACTTAAATTCTGCCAAGTCACTGGTTTTCCTAGCTAGCTCAGGCAACCCATTCCACGCTCTAATAGCACTAGGGAAGAAGGAGTATTTGTACAAATTTGTCCTAGCATATGGGACGAGGAATGTGCCTTTATCTTTGTGTCTTTCAGAGTATTTTATTAAATTTTGTTTTTGTATTTGAAGATTATGGTTCAGTGTTTTATGTATAATTGCTACTTTACTTTTGAGTCTTCTGTCCTGAAGGCTTTCTAAATTTAGTGATTTTACTATAGGTGTTACTCTAGTCAAATGTGAATATTCATTTGTTATGAATCTCACTGCTCTATTTTGTGTCTTGTTCCAGTTTCTTAATGTTTTCTTGAGTTGAGGGGTCCCAAACGGAGGATGCATATTCTATTATTGGCCTAACCAAGGTTAAATAACATTTTAGTTTTATGTTCTTATTTGATTTATAGAAATTTCTTTTAATAAATCCTAATGCTTTGTTTGATTTTTTTTTATAGTTTCGTCAATATGTGGATTCCATGACAGTTTTTCATTTATTATAACACCTAGGTATTTTGCGTTTTTAGTCTGTGTTACTGGTTTGCCATGAATAAGATAAGTGGAGTTAATTTGTTTTAGTTTTTTTGTTACTCTTAACAACTGACATTTTTCTGGGTGGAAAGACATGCTCCATTTTGATTCCCATTTCTGTAATTCATCTAATTCTCTTTGTAAAATATCTGTGTCTTGTGTTGTTTTTATTGTTCTATATATTATGCAATCGTCTGCAAATAATCTGACTTTTGTTCCTGAAGTAATGCGATTTGGTAAATCATTTATGTAAATTAAAAATAGTAGTGGACACAAGACTGTTCCTTGAGGTACACCTGAGTTTACTGTTATCGGTGTTGATTTAGAGCCATTTATTATTACAGTTTGTTCTCTCCCTATCGGAAAATCTTTAATCCACTGATGCAGTGGACCATTAATGCCAAAATAGTTTAATTTTTTAAGCAAACTATGGTGGTGAACTTTGTCAAAAGCCTTAGAAAAACCTAGTAAGATAGCATCTATTTGTTCACTATTATATTGTTATATTATTTAATTTGTTTACCACTGTTAATTATTCAGAAGACAGAATGGGCCGACAGCTGGAGATTGCCTTTAGCACAGAAATTAACAGTTGAAAACACAAATTATTATGCCAGCAAAACAATTCTATTTTCTACAAATAAACAATCTTTTTCAAATCTAAACTATTCTAATTCGTGGTGATTTAAAAAAAAAACATTTTGGGAAATATGCACAGCTCTAAAAACAAAACTTTAACAATTTTAAAGCGGAAGAAGAACAAAAAAAAAAACATTAAAAAAATGATCATCAAAAGTGGGCAAACGTATTTTTATACAGGCTCCATTACGTGACACTGTTGAAAATTCTAGTCTGGATTTCAATTTTTTTTTTCTAAGTTACAGGGGCCACAAAACAATTGCATGCAATTTGTTGTTTTTTTTTTGTTGTGTTTTTTTGTTGTTGTAGTGTTATTCTTTTTAAATTCCATTTTGATCTCTTGTATAAAACTATGCAGTGTGTATATCATTAAAGTGATTTCAAGGTTCTCAATAAAAGTTTTGCGTTCATTTATTTATTTCAGTTTTATGTTTACACTTTGAAGTAGTATCTCCGGCATCACGATATTGTTGGATAATTCAGAAATTGTCTCATAGAGAGAACTATACAAAATTAGAGCATCAGAAACACATTGTCTCTTCAACACAATCTCATCGTAACATCAACCAAGACATCGAGACAATCAGCAATAAAAGAATCTTGTCATTGGACACCCAAAACATATTGTCACACCAGGTCGTTGAACTTTTTAAAAAAATAAATGCATTTAAAAAGCGATCGTAATATTACACAAATACTCCTTTCTTTCTCCACCCCCCCCCACCCCTTTTTTCAACTGGTCCAGTGCTAGGATCATAGCGTAGTGAGAAAGCTAAAGGCACGAAATTGTGTCACACAAAAACAATTGGTCAAAATAGTTTTAATCGCACAGATTTATTAGTGTCAGTCTAAAGCTATTACAAATTTCATATCATGACTTATCCAAACTATGCTTAATATATGCTTTTTTTTCTTTATTTTTTTTTTTCTTGTTTCTTGATATAGAACACTAGTCTAGCATTAAGTTGTGTATGTGTGTGTAGCTATCCATTATAATTATACACACACACCCTAAACACTAAAGAATGTATTTTATCGCCAATACCCAAATAAAATCAAAGACGTGACTATATCTGATGCCCAAACAAAAGTTGCGATTAAAAAACAATGACGACGTTAAGGTTCATTCCAGCGATACATAGAGTCCTAATATTAATTGAAAAGCCTTATTCATTATTTGTAAAATAGACAAACCCATGGACACACTTGAAGACATACTGCATGGCCAAAACATAATGTACCCTCACACACGCGTGCAACCCACCAAGATTTGTCCCAACACTCCACTGATTTACGCTCTTTAATAAACTTACACTCACAATAAATCTCAATATTAGCCTGACTTACAATCAAATCAACACAGTAGTACATTACAACAATGATTAAGTCTCAAAATGTCAACACTAGAGCAAATAAACGAGCAATTTGTTCAAGTGTTTGTCTCTATTGACTCAACCAGTGGAACACAAACATTTCTCTGGACGTTTCCTAAGTACTACATCAGACCCAGCAACACAAAAAAAAACAACCCCACTCAAATATTAGCTGGCTGATTACAGTCGAGGTGAATTCTACAGAACGTACTGATGACAAATTTTCATCTCTTCCCCTTGGTCGCTGTCACAAAAGGTCTAGTCAATTAGAGAGACGGCCTCTCGCGAGACTTGGAGATACTTACAGAAATATTCCGAGACTGAACTCGCCCTGTTGCTTTCGCTAATACATTCATTACTTTGCAGTGTTTGAAGGGGCAGACAACCTAAACAAGGGCAGACAAAGCAAACCAAAGTGCTTTTGTCGATTTAGTCTTGATACTAAGTCAGATAACTCTACATTGGAGGGCCATAACAAACAAATGCTAATGGGAGAAGGGAAGAGTATGGGCTTTTCAAGCTAAAAGTAACAGTAATTAAAGATTTCATGGACCAGAGAGAGAAACTGTTAAAGCCCAACAATTTGAAGATCAAACTGCCATTTAAAGAGAAAAAAATTACACAAAAACAGCTTCAGATCTACGGATAGAGAAAACAAAAGGCCATTAAATGGAGCCAGACAACAGGCGGTCAATAGGAAGAAGAGGCCCCTCATTTCTACGGACACAATGACTGTCATTGAGGGACCGGACGCCACTGGTAATGACCGTGAGGTAGTAAGAGAGTACGGATCCCGCCCTCCGCGACCTGCAGCGGGACAAGGGGAGGAGGGGGGAGAGAGAGATACAAAACGAAAGAGGGTGGGACATCAAACAACTGATGTGCTTCTCAAGGCGGAAAGACTTCAAATTCTCCCAGCAAAGGTTGCACCGTGAGTAACTCTCAATAAATATTTATGGGGGAATGTTTGAGCATGGCTGCCCACTTACGCACAGAGCTCCCCCAGAAGATCTCAATTCACCCTAATGCTAGATATTGTACTCCACCCTTCTCCACACACACACGCACACAAACATACGATTCGAAGAAATCAGAAAAACGCACACTCACAAACACTGTCTGTCAACATAAGCTTCTCACCATACAGACATTTGATGTGACTTGTAGAGGATAAGAGGAGGGAGGCGCCACATTCATGATTGTGATCTAATTGACCCGACACTATTTCATTGAATTAACTGGGGCCTGGGTGCATTGATAATAGATTCTCCTCCGTGCAGAATCAGACACTATTACAAAGTAAAAGGGGAGAGGATTTTTTAAAAAGCCTGTACAGGAAAACGATGTTTTTTTTGTTTTTCGATTTTGTTTTTCGATTTTGAGGTCAGTAGAGTTTGGGGTTTATGGGCCATCGGGGGTCTAAAGTCATTAGGTTTCTAGGTTATAAGGCTCAGTGGTGATGACGTTCAAGGCTCTGACGCATTTATAAAACATAAAACATTTCTTGATCAGATTAGTTGATAAGTCATTATGTATTCCAATCGTTCTCATCTTGCACGAAACAGCCTGGTGCTATATCCTATTTCAAACGGCTGAAAAATCTACACAGGAATGCCATATTTAATACCCATGCTAACCCAACTACCATTTAATTTCATTAATTATAATAATTCTATCAAGTGACTGTCACCTATGTGAATAAATCATTCAGTGTATAAGCTAAGGTATACACCAAAGGACTGTCAGGAGGGATCCAAATGACTTCAAACCTTAGAAAAAGAGCAACAGATCTACACCAGATGGGGAAGTATTCAAGCAGTTCAACAAAAAGGCGACACTGTAGTAAATTAAAGTCGCCATGTAGCACAAACACGAGGTCGCCCTTTTGTGTGTGTGTGTGAGTGTGTTTATTTGTTTTCCTTATCAAGTCAACGCCATCATTGTTCTAGACAATAAACTCCCAGACTCCCACCATACATGCCAGGGGAGGGACGAGAATGGGGGAGGGGGGAGGGGGCTACATGGCGCGATAAACACTGGTCGCCGGCAGATCGATCGTGATTGATGAGAAAAACAAATACACTGATCACACTTTTTGTGTAACCCCCCCCCTCCCAATATATTTCCCTATTGTTAGTCTGCTCAATAATTGTGAGAATTTTCCTGGCTTTGTGCAGACGTAGAGATTTGTTATTTCAACTGGGGGCGCCTTGTCCCCCTCCCCAGCCTGAACTTCTCAGCATCACGTAACTTACAACTACACTCGCTGATACATCCATACCTTTCCAAATTGAAGAGTAGGCAAGAGGCAAATGTTCAAGTTCAATTGCAAGAGATCGTAAGGTCTGGCCGTATTGATTGAACGCTCTATAAAGTATTCTCTAGATGAAGCATTCAGTCTTTGACAGTTCTAGTTGAATGCAGTAAACAGAAGCTCCTCAAAAGTTTAGTTTGTGATACGATCGTCTGTTATGTATACGAGAATTAGTATGGCAATATTAAGGTTTACATTGCGTGGGAAATTAAAAAGGTTTAGGAAAGTGTAGAAGAAATAATAGGTTTTGTTGTATCTCGAGTGACAGACATGCGTCCGATTACAATTGTAACCTTTTTGTTTCCCCAGCAGCAAGAGAGTCGCTTGTCTCAATACCAAAATGAAACCAAGACTGAACTCACCCAAAGCAGCAGCAAGAGAGCCGCTTGTCTCAATACCACAATGAAACCAAGACTGAACTCACCCAAAGCAGCAGCATGGGGAGACGGGGAGGGGGTTTTGTCCAGAGTATTTAGGCAAGCATTGAGATGGAACAGAGAAAACGGAAGTCTTACAAATGCCTCTCTATTCACTCCGAGGACCAGCTCGAAAGGACAGCCAATTGGTTGGCTGACTGAAAGGAAGGACTGGCGGACATTAGGGACAGTGTCGCGTTGATGTTTCGTTCCCTGTCACTGACTAGACCTGGATTTAGAGTCGGCACCCGAAGAAACAAAAGCTAATAGACAAGCAGAAACTGTTTCAATGTTTCAACGTTGTTGTTTTTTTTGTCCTCAGAATGCAATCAAAGCTTGTTTACACGGCAATCTCATCGTTTCTTCTCCCATCTAGCTCGGGCTCTACAGCTAGTCTAGACTGTTTTAGAGTTGACTACATTGGGTTTACATTTAAGTTTCTATGTCTTGGTGCGAATGTTCAATCATACAAATATTGCACACATTATTCAAAGTGTATGTAAGTAACTCTTCATACGTACACACAAACACACACGCACATATATATATATATATATATATATATATATTTCTTATTTATATATACATACAAAGAACATAGACACACAGACACAAATGAAAAAGACAGGAGGGAAATGGGAAGTACATACAGATAGACAGATAGATAGATAGATAGATAGACAATGGGTCGTTCAATGGTTATATCGTATAGGTTTAACATGTTCCGTTTGTAATCCGATTGCATGATGTAATTATAACCATAAAATTTGCCATAAAACAAATGTAGAAATCAATAATTCTAAACTCGATATTTTTTCCCTCTGCATTTTTTTCAATCTTGAAAAGTTAGAAGTGTAGAACTGTTTCAAGCTGTAGAAATGTTTCAAGTCTGTAGAAATGTTTCAAGTCTGTAGAAATGTTTCAAGTCTGTAGAAATGCTTCAATGTTTCAAGTCTGTAGAAATGCTTCAATGTTTCAAGTCTGTAGAAATGTTTCAAGTCTGTAGAAATGTTTCAAGTCTGTAGAAATGTTTCAAGTTTGTAGAAATGTTTATGTTCACCACCTGGAAAAAATCTGTTGCCACAAATTACTGTCATGTCTGCCATATGACACTGACACATTCGACACATTGATGGGGTAAAATAAGGTTATTCGAAATTTGTGCTGAGAGACGGCAATACCTGGGTGTGAAATGTAAAAAAACAAAAAAAAAACATGACTTGAATGTAGCTCAGCGACCCACATTTCCGTATGTCTCATTAAACGATCAAATCACCAACGCTCTCTGTCCACGCATTGAAAGGAAATCAAGCAATACTAAAAAGAAATCCAATCAATTCCTCCTTTATGAAGCTGTTGGTGCTCTCTCATTCGATTTACTTCTTGGAATGATGCATTATTGGTAGAGGTAGTCCCGCTGATGCCCTGTGACGTCATGTCATACACATTTTGTTTTGAGATTTGAAGTCATTCAGAACGAATTCATTGATAAAAAGACGTAAGCCAAATTTAATTTTGAGAAGATGAAATATTAATGAAAAAATATAACGGTCAAACCGGAGCTTTCACAGTGTGGCCAATTAGTTAGTGATGTTTTGTTTTCCAAAAGATATAAACATACTGTCAAATTTCTAGGGGAAATGTTAGTCTTTTTCGAACTACAAGAAGTTTTTCCTCCCAACTTTTCCTTCCATCTATGAAGAATGGACGCTCTAGGAAATGAAAACAAAGAAATGTGCGATAAGAAGGCTGAAAACAGTTCCATGTCTGAGTAACTAAAGGTAAATACTTGGTCCAGGCCAATGAGAAGACAAGAAAAGGAACGGGGGGCGATAGAAGCCATTCAATAAGGAACGTGTTAAGATCTTTAAGTCTATCCTAGAGTCTAGTTAGGAATGGCATGAGATAAAGACTAGTCGAGTAGTGTCAACTCCAGTGAGTGAATCAAAAGTGTAAACTTATATGAAGCTCAGCCTCATGCCTTTTCATGTTACAATGTACTAAATGTTTATAAAGATGAACACAAAAAAAAACGAGAACAACAACACAACGGGGTGGGAGCGAACACACTCAGTAGTTAGGACATGATGGGTCGCAGGTATTCTAGAACTAAGTGGCCTTAGGACTCAACATGATAGGTCGCAGGTATTCTAGAACTAAGTGGCCTTAGGACTCAACATGATAGGTCGCAGGTATTCTAGAACTAAGTGGCCTTAGGATTCAACATGATGGGTCGCAGGTATTCTAGAACTAAGTGGCCTTAGGACTCAACATGATAGGTCGCAGGTATTCTAGAACTAAGTGGCCTTAGGATTCAACATGATAGGTCGCAGGTGTTCTAGAACTAAGTGGCCTTAGGATTCAACATGATGGATCGCAGGTATTATAGAACTAAGTGGCTTTAGGATTCAACATGATGGGTCGCAGGTGTTCTAGAACTAAGTGGCCTTAGGATTCAACATGATGGGTCGCAGGTTTTCTAGAACTAAGTGGCCTTAGGATTCAACATGATGGGTCGCAGGTATTCTAGAACTAAGTGGCCTTAGGATTCAATATGATGGGTCGCAGGTGTTCTAGAACTAAGTGGCCCTAGGATTCAACATGATGGGTCGCAGGTTTTCTAGAACTAAGTGGCCGTTCATTCAATAGTTCATGTCTTAGCCGTTTCAAAGTCCGAGTCATAGAAATGTTTCATAGTAGCTAATATTTTTGTTAAAACTACAAAACCTTTAAAAATCGAGGCTAGGTCTGCATATTTAAACCACACACCACATTCAAATATCAGAAACCTCAGTGAGTATCTGTTAAATGTCGAGCTTGCGTCGAATTATGATCCTTGACCAAAGGAAAGAACGGGAGCCCCCTGGAGGAACTATTTCATCCCCATACAGACGGGAGTGTCACAATGAGACCTGGAATGTAGCGCCGAATATCAGCAACCATCTCATCAACAAAGTTTAACAGCAACTCAGTCCAGCTAGTCAACACGTCAATACTGGTGCTCAAATAATTAAGATCAGCCAGTATATAGTCCTTTCTGTTACAATAAAGGTCTTTAAAAACAAGAGCTCACTTTTCTCGTCCTAAACAGAGTGTGATGTTTAATAGAAACACGAGAATGTGTAGACGGGACTAATTCAAAACAAAACAGCCGACAAGCTGATACCATCGGAGACGTTCATCCTACAATGTATCGAGATCTCGACCTGAATAGATCTCTAACTCAAGTCCAGACAACAGTTGTGAACGTCAGTGAAGTCCAAGTGAAAGTGAAAATGCACTCTACCAGTTCGTTGTTTTAGATTTCCTAGTAATAGAACACATGGGTGTAGACACTTTGCTGTACTGAATTGGATCTCCTCAAACATGTTCTCTCGAGATACTCTTGCAATAAGTCAAGAACGTAAAATATATTAAAAAACAGACTAGGTTACTCAGTGCTTTGTATTTGTTTAGAACATAAATGACCCTACATCTAAATGTATATTATAAGATTCGACATACTGTAGAAGGGAATTAAGCAATACATCACAATGGTATATTACAATGTTGAATAGACGTTTAAATAATGATAGAGGCTAAGTCGAGGCTACTTTTAATAAGTAACATATATTAACAATGAATGTTGAACGTAGAGCCATAAAATCTTTAGCACCAAATAAAAGCAGATCAATGTCTCGCGAGCTAGATTTTATTTAGATTGGGCGACGTAAATATTGGCGTCAATGGTAAAAAGATAACATTAAAAAAAATGAAATCGCATTGTGAAGTCACTGGGAGAATGACCACAATTGTCTTTGAACAAGTTACACTGCTACACAATCTCCATTTGAATTTTCTTGTCGACTGAAGCTAACTGCATGCTCCAAATAGAGCAAGACTTCAACACAGAGCGCCTGACCCTAGAAAGTGAAGAGAGGCAGGGCAGGGCAGGGCACACTTTAAAAAACAAGAACACCACGAAAATGAAGAGTACAAAAAATCCTCAGTAAAACCAAGAAGCTGGCAATGAGGAAAGTGTGATGGCATGTACAGAGGACAGTGACTAAGGTCAGTAGCACTGTGTCTGTTCAAGAGATGAGAACATCACTGTGTCTGTTCAAGAGATGAGAACATCACTGTGTCTTATTAACCAACTCAATCACAGAGAATGAGCCCATGTCACGTGGACACATTTGTTTGCTTTCTATCGTACAAATTGCAATAATGATATACTAAAACTAAAACATTCCGAGGACCCATCGTTACAATTGTACAGAGCAAAAGATAATGATGTCTCATGCAAATGTACAGAATTTCAATGAAATTTGACACTGGTCTGTCCACGAGTGATATGCAAATGAAGATCATTAGATGTAACGCGGATTGACAGCTGTGGGAAGACGAAGGAGGAAATCGCATTTTTGTGTTTGGCTTGACTTCTACCGTTTCCATCTATTATACTTCTGCTAGAGTCATTATTGTCAACATGACAGAGTTATCAGCACTTGGTTTCTAGGAAAAGCATATCGTGCGTCTAGCCTAGAGTTACTTTCAAAGTGTTTTCCTTCACTCGAAAATGTGCACAAAAACCACAGCATCAGAAGACTGAATAATAACATCCGACTGCAAGGTACGCAGCGTACAAAAGGGGGTGGGGAATTACCCTTGTGGATAAAAAAAACAGGAACAGATCTTATTTGTTTTCAAGAAAGAACCGAGCTTGTTTTCCCTTGGAGCCACGGGTTCCCCAAGTTGATCAGCCAGTTATTAAGATTACCCCTACACCAAAAAGATGCATTCATCCATTGGTAAGCAAATAAACGTTTTGAAATTAGATCTAATACAAGTCATTTCTCTTTGTTCTAAATCTCAGTCAATAGTCACTTTAATTTGGCTCTAAACTTAAGTTGAGTTGAAACACGGCGAGGACAAAATATCCACAGGTGAGCGCTAAGTAGTTCTCTGGGATCTATACTGTGCATGGTTCCGTAAGTTAGTAATTGCCGGAAGTGGTAATGAAAATGAATACTCCAGTACCGATAAATGCTTCCAAATTTCAAAGGCATGCATCTCAAATAGCCTCTGACAACCAGTCCGACTCCTGGCCTTCACATGTGGCTCGGATATTGAGTCTGGCGGAACTGTTATCATTGGCAGAAAAAAAAAGGCAAAAGCGAACAACTGGCGTCTAAAGCAGTAAGAGAGAGTAGGAGAGGCTAGTTAGCCTTGGCTGGGTACACATCTTGGAGAAGGTAATCCTAAATCCAAACCCTCTGCTTCCTTGTGGCTACAGCCAAACATGTGAAAGGCTTCGGGAATCGGATGTCAACCCTCAAGAAAAATCAGAGCACAAAGTGCTACACCCTGGCAGAACCTACGATGCTGCTGACCCCAGACTGTATCGGCACTTGCCGTTCTTTTTAGGATACATCAGCTACGTGGAGAAGAGGAAATGCTGTGTTGGCGAATGGTAACGACTATAGTTAATGCACAAGATCTTATCTCATTTCTATGAGATGATCCAGACTCGCTTTGCGATTGAAGGAGGCATAGATTTTCAGACCCGTCCATTCAGACAAGACTAAATCATTTTGCAACGAGTGAATTTACAAAGCTACCAGCCCTACAGTTGGATGTGCGCATGTGCGGTGCTCCAAGGGATAAATGAAGGTCTGTATTTATATAGCACTTTCTACGTACTCGAAATGTGGGAGTTTCCAAAAAATGCCGACATCTTCAGGCAAGTAAAATGTTAGCAAGAACAGGAACTTGAACTTTAAGAAGTTTAGCTGGTGGAACAATTTCCCCAAAAATTTCTACCGGATGTCGGGTTCGCTTCACAATGTTTCAGAACTAAGAAACTTACACAGTAGGTGAGAGGGAGATGTGGATGTGTAAAGCAAAGATACTGTTCTCAAGCCCAGTGGCTTAAGACTGTCATTTGCGTCAGTCTAGATGAACAGTAACAGTTGCTTCCCAAAGATGTGGCCGTAGAAAGACATTGTAAGGTGGTGTATGAAAGTGTGGCGAGGTGGTGAAGAACGTTCTGGAGGGGAGAGCGGGACTGAAAGTCTCTAACGTCATGGGATGGCACACATTTGTTGAAGCTAAGAAACTATCTAGATTTAAAAGTACATTGTCAGACGTTTTTAAATATTATAGATTGGCACACATTTGTTGAAGCTAAGAAACTATCTAGATTTAAAAGTACATTGTAAGACGTTTTTAAATATTATAGATGGTACACATTTTGATGCATCTGGTTGGTTTGATAATGGACCTCATTCACCAAAACGAACGGTCACGTGATAACCACTGATAAAACAAGACAAAAATGTCACGTGATAACCACTGTTGATTCGAATTAGGTCGTAAGTTATATAGAAGAGATAGGCAAGCACGTGGCTCAATGTTGCTGGTTTACTATTGATGAATGAGATCCAATTTAAAAAAAAACTGCCAATGGTTAACATTTAGCGAGACAACAAACGTTCCCATTGTCCCTATAATTTTAGCGTTAGTAATCTATCCTTGAACAAGAAATTAAAAACGTCAATCTACTTTTCTTAAAAGTGATTTGGATGTCAATGTTTTTTAAAACTAATTGCTAGCAACAACAACAAAAAATGGTTTGTATTACAGATAAAAAATTCAGTGACTTTTAGCGTGTTAATATTTAGTTTTTAAAAAATCATTTTAATCATAATTCAAAACAAACAAAATGTCAACATTTTTGCACGCTAATAATAGTTTTGAAAGATAAAGAACAAAATCTAAATAAAATAAATGTCTTCACAAACTAATGGAGGAGGATTTCAAACAACAAAAACATTTTTGAAGCCCAGAATATTGAGTCGAGTGTACTTACTTGTGACAAAGCAAATGATCATATTTACAGTAGCTTACAGTAACTTTAGTTACTATTCAACTTAAAAATAACAAAGAAATAGTAAAAAAAAAACAATGCGAAGAGAAGGGTGAGACAGTTGACACGGATTCACACACAAATATTTAGGTGCGTGTGTAAGTTATGTGGCCCATGAGGAAGACGCTTCTTCCAGCAAAAGAAAACAAAAAGCTTAAAAAGAAAACATGTGTTGAATAATGTGGTCAAAGAATTAACAGAAAAATGCCGTTGTTGTAGGGACTCTGATGTTGTCAAGGACGCAGCCATGTTTGATCAGATCATAGTGAATGTGCAGACTTCTGGAGAATTCCAATGACAACAAGAGTGCCGCTAGTAGCAGTCAGTCAGTCAGGTCATAAACCCAAAGCTCTAATGTACTCAAACTAAGAGGTCCGGCAGCTTTGGCACAAACAGTATTCCAGTAGAATCTGAAGAGATATGTTGGGATAAGGGGAGATGGGAGCAGAATAAGACTTTTAACTCCTCTACATGTAGTGACGTTAGGGGGAGACAGAACGGCCACTCATTTCTCTAAGTCCAAAAATATCAACATTATTAGTTCAAGCGAAAAAATATTACATTCAATCAACAGCCCAAAAACAAGCCGCCTTAGTAATCAATTAACAAACAAACAAAAACTCCTTAGAAATCAAACACAAATAAAATTCGAGCTGCACTAGATTCTGGTTACTAGTAAAGCTGCTGGAGAAGCCCCCCCCCCCCCATCTTAAGAAGAAAATATAAAGTGTTTAATGGACAACATTTTATAATGATAATATATCAAGCCGATATCAATGACAATTTTTGTTTCTGGATCCATTAATTATTCTGATCAGTTTCCCACTTCTAATAAACGGTGTTCCGGCTCTCCTAGTATTCAATGCTCTACTACCCACTTTCTGTTCCTTTCTCTCTACATTTTTTTCCTATTATTTGATTAACTAGCAGACAATTTATAACCAACAAGCAGGGAAAATAGTCATTGGTCCCAGTACTAGCCACTTTATGACTGACATAACTACAGATCTACTGGTGACCACAGAACTGACAATTTCCTATTCCAATGCAAGTGATGCTGTATTGATTGCAGCGTACTAAACAATGTTGGCAACTAATAGACTATAAGTGTTTTTATCATATACACTTCATCATATATTACATTACTAGCTTGATCATGTCTATAAAAGCAGTAGTAAATATGTATGTTTGTAAAATGTGTTACATGTTTCGGATGTTTCTTCTCAGTCCAAACCTCCCGCAGGACGACAGCGGATGGCAGTGGGCAGGGTATGAACTCTAGACCATTCAGACAACCTAACGATAGACAGCAGTGGCGTGCGTAGGCCTACTGCATGACCAGGCAGCGATCTTTTAAGTACAGTGTAAGAAATGAAGTGTTATCAACTATCTCTTTACTTTAGGGACACACAATTCAGTTAGATATCAACAAAAGTAGATCTTCAGTATATATGTAGTGTAATATATCTACAACAGAAATATGATATAGGGTTTGAACTAAATGAGATGATCTGTAAATTCTAATCTTCCAATCAGAAGACAAAATGTAGTATTACAAATATAAAATTTGGTGTGTTTATTAATTTACTAATCTGAAAAAAATATGTCTCCCGTCAGAACATTATTTAATCTTATGGCAACATATTGACTATGGGTTTTTCAGGATACATTTTAAACTCAATTATCTCTACTCTTTATTCTTAAGGTCCAGTTCACATTCTTTAATCATAGAAAAAGAAGAGAATGCAATATTGGAAAATGTAAAGGAAACCTAAGGAAAAATA
Organism: Biomphalaria sudanica; assembly: GCA_036873155.1. Lineage (NCBI taxonomy): Eukaryota > Metazoa > Mollusca > Gastropoda > Planorbidae > Biomphalaria > Biomphalaria sudanica. Next base: position 65,519 of record JAZGLO010006683.1, read on the forward strand.
TAAGAAAGGCATACAAATGTTGTAAAAGTTTTAGCTTGGAATAAATGACTCAATTTTTTATTATCAGCCAACTTCCAACTTACATAATACTTTGGATATATCCAGGGCCAGTCTTAGGCCACTGCATCCTATGTGGCTGCAGTGGGCCCCGCACTTTCATAGGCCCCACACGAATTCTAGGTGTAAATTATTAAATTAAACCATTTAAACTTTTTATTAAAGGGTTCCTGGTATTCTAATGAAATTGCAAAATTTCAGAAAAAGCGATATTTTGCTAGTGGATAGTAAATCTAAAAGGCAGATCTGACTGTATATCAGCTTTTTGTTGGAAAACTACTATCTACTGTAGATGGCTTGTAAAGTTAATTTGACAGTGATTTTGTACTTAATAAAGTATGAATAAAATGCAGAGACAAATTTATTTCTTAATAAAAATCTCAATTTTCACTTATTATTCTTATCCCTACCCAGACTGGGCCCCGCGCAATCCATTTGGCATAGGGCCTGCAATCTGTAGGACCGGCCCTGGCCGTACCCCACCTCCACACACACTTTTTGGCACTTTCAATCAAACTGCCAGTATTTTAACAGTGTATTCTAATCTATGTTAGTTATTTGGAATGATTCCCTTTCAATCGCCCTCCCAGACACACTCACTTCTGGTCAGTGACACTCTACACGTTTCTCTCCCCTTCCTTTTTTTGTTTAATGTCAGATTTAAAAAAAAAAAAAAAAAAAAAAAGGGTTGGGTTTATTTCATGAATAAAAAATCATTTTTGATAAATTTAACCACCTAAGTTTCAATTGCGAAAGGAGCTTAGTTGTTATAGGCACATGGAAAGTTGTAATTGGTTACATTTTCATATTTTTTTATCTATGGCAAGTGAGAGATTAGTGATGTGTCAGTCAGTCAGCAAATGAATCAATCAGGGCTCATCGCTCTTATAATATAGATTATTTTTACTATTCTAGAAAAATCAATAGGCTGTAAAGCATTTTTTTAAACAAAACTGCAATGTTTTTTTTTATACAATATATATGTATAAGTTTTACAAGAATGTTCTTTTAAATTCATTTTTTTTCTTCTAATATTTAGATAACTTAAGGTTTGTTTCAAACTAAACCACAAGCAATGATAATGCAAATCAAAACCTAACAACCCTGTCATATTGACTATTTTCATATATGATGGAAAAACTATAAATAGTTCTCTTTTTCGGTGTACAAAATAAAGATAGTGTTGTTAATTGTTAAGCTATGTTTTTAAAAAGATATATGATAATTTTGTTTTGTATGTTTTAGCACTGCAGAATCAAATTTCCTAGCTCTTCTCTTCATAGCACAAAATAATTTTAATATGGAGGAAGCTTTAGAATTTCATTCTATAACTTAAACCTAAATTAAAAACAAATGGGATTAACTAATTTTAATATAGAAGATTTGATACACAATAAGATACTTTTAAGATTACAGCTCAATTTGTTCGTTTTTTAGTTGGCAACAATGAATTTAAACTTAGTGTCCTTGACATTTTTTAGTTTATAGTGAAAATAGCTCCAATAAAGAATACTTTTACGAAAGAGTTGACATATAAGGAAAACCAGACAGACCACACACAATGAAATACAACAACTTTGGGCATGGAAATGAAAAGCTCAAGAGAGATCTGAATAGATTTGTTGAAGCAGGACAGAGCCCTCCATGGGCTGTTGCACCACCGGGATGTATTGTAATCAATACAAAAAGGCAAAAGACATTTTATATTTGTGCCTTCATAACTTCATGGAGACTAATTATTACTACCCACAACCAAACTGGGAATCTCCAGATGTATGGTCCTCTCTTTTAATCAGCTTTCTTGATTCAATGTTTTCATAAACAGAAACAATATTATATTCCTTAAATTGTGTGTGCTATGACTTTAGCAGATATATGTTTTAAAAACATACAAGAAAAAAGGTATGGACCAAAAAGATAAGTAAAGTAATAGTGAGGAAAAAAGGAAGAAACAATGTTTCCTACTTTCAGACTTCTACTATTGTGAGAGAATGTGTTTAAAGTAGACTTCTAGTAGCAGATTGTTCAGAACAGAAAGAGAAACTTAGTGACTTTTTAGTCATAAAAATTAAGTTTATATACTTCTTTTCTGTTTTCTGAACATCTCTAAAACATACAACTCATTGTATTAGTCCTCCTTGTGCTATGGAGTCACTTATATGCTGTGGTTTTGTTCTAAAGGTATTTAAATTAAAGCATATTTTTATTGAAACTAGACATATTGCTATTTTTTTTTTATGATATATATTTTTTTTTAATTGCTTTTGTTTAGAGATACCTCTGTTTTCTTAGGGGTTAAAGAAAGCTTTTTCAAAATTGGTAATTAATGAGTTAACCCAAAAGCTCATGCTTTAAAAATAAGTGGCAGCTACTTCTAAGCAAAGAGAGATAACCCTACATAAAAATATTATTAAACATTTAAAATTAGAACTTAAAAAATATGACAATAAGTCTTTGTTTCAAAAAATATATATATATATACACCAACACCTTCAGAAAAAATTAAAAAGCTTCATAAACATTTAATTTTTATAGTATATATTTATGCCTGTGGCATGGGAACTTTCATTCTAAGATTAAAGAAAAAGATTTTGGTTTTCTATAGTTGTAAGACAAATATCTTTATGGATAATAAAGATTATTATTATTATTAAGTTTTACTTCTTATTCCCAATGTTCTATTGTACAACTTTAAGAGTCTATCAACATGCTATCCCAGTTAAATATTTAAATAAAGTTTTCAAAATGATAATTACCTTTCTTTGTCTTATTTTAAGACTTGCCACTGATATTTGAAAAAATCCTGGAGCCCATGCTCCCAAGTTTCTCCATTTTATCATAGAATGAACTGCTCAGATCTGCCTGGGATGTTGTAAGTGGCAAGGTGGCCTCTACAGCTGAAGTTAGGGTGGAACTTTGTTCAGGTGCCTGGCATAAATAGGAATACAAATGATGTATCTAGCCTAATATATTTGTATGGCTTCTTATCTCATCAAGAGAACTATCAAACAAAACGTAAAAATTTAATGCTAGTCTTGTTTAAGGACTTTTGCTTTTGAAAGTATAATTATAAAGTGCCCACAACTTAACACAGATAAAAGTAAAGTTTTAATAACAAAAGATAATTTTTTTGTGCAAAATAGGCAAACTTACCCTACTTATTGTCTGAGAAGGCAAAGGCTGTGTGGTCAAGGCTGGCCGACTACTTTGTTGAGAGCTTAATGGAAGTAGAGGAAACCGATGAGGACATGTGGACAGTGGAAGAACATTATGTGGCTCTTGCCCTGTTAGAACTGGTCTAGATCCTATTGAAGCCTGCCCATGTTTATCCATGCAATAAAGGCCACCAAATATCACCTGGAGTTAGATTTGTTTGGTTTAATATAGCTTTTAATTTTTTTTTTCAAAAATATACTTTGAAAAAAAAAGTCATTTATTAACCTCTTGTAAAACAGAAGGAAAAACTTGATGTAATTTGACAAACCAAAAAATTATGGAAGTACCAAAACTGTCAATATTGTAAAAAGGAAAGGTTGTAATGTTGCTAATATTTCTTATGTTCCTTCATACCAAGAATATAATAACAATTTACTTAAATGCCATTTATTTTCCTATAACAGTAACATCAGAAATATCTTAACTGTAGTCCTTAAACTGCTGCCATTTGTTTTAAGTTCCAAAACAATTTAGTTATATTAATTTAATTTACACACACAGATATCTTTAAAACTATTATAATTTTTCTTTTTTAATGGCAAACACAAAGCACTTAGTCTATGTTCCTTCCCATTGGTATCATAAGTGCTTTTATATGATATCCTCAAATCAAATTCTTTTTTTTAATTTGAGTTCTATATTTATGGAAAATCTTGATTGAATTTTATACAATGAACTATGACCTCAGTGAATGAATGAGAGTAAAAGGTACTTACAGAACTTCGTTGTATCTGTTTGTTCAGGTTTGCTTGGATGTAAGGGGAGAACACATCCATGTCAAATGGATCAACAAGTTCTTCTAAACGATCAATGATCCCTTGACATCGCTGTTGGTATTTCTTATGAATCTGTACAATGGTAAAATTGTTAAGTTTATTATGTGATTTTGTATACAAACAAAAATACAATAACAGTTAAAACTAATCCTTACAACTATTTAGAGTAACTGTAGTGGCATGGTAGCTGAGTGGTAAGTTGGGAAAGTTGGTTGATGTGCTGGCCATGTGACAACCTCAATAATCCTCAGCCATAGAAACTAATAACTTTTATACTCTCTGCCTTACAGGGGTACTTCACTTTTAAAAAAATTAGCAACTGAAGCTATCAAGTTACAAAAAAAAACTTCTAAAACTCTCAACTAACCTCATCATCCTCTCTCCTGGGTATAGCCATGAAAATAAACTTAAAATTGAAGAGTTCTTGTAAAACTTCATGTTGGCTTAAAGGTGTCGCCACTTTATTGTTGCCTCTTTCTTCTATAAGTTTTTCATAAATTGATACCAAACCATCAGTCACAAGTACCAACAAATCTTTAACCACAGACCTGTCAAATGATAGCATTTTATAAGCAAAAAGAAAACACAAAAAAAAAAAAAAACTTCAAGTAAAAAATTATAAGCTCAAATAAAAAAAAAATCAATGTGACATTATCATATACAGTCAAATCCAACTAATCAGATCCAATAAATATAAAAAGACTGGGTCGATTAAATGGATTCAACTGTTTTATAGTTTTTCTTCTACTCACCATGGCAATGCTTGTATTCCTATCTTGTTCAAATTCTCACAAAGGTTAAACAGCAGTGTTTGTATATGCCATGAAGCCTAACAAAACAAAAAAAAAAAGAAGTGAATTCACTTAAAGCGTTAATTTAGAAGTAAAGATTTATTTTAAACCTTTATTACAACATCCAAACTATTGAATAAGAAAAATTAAACATTGCAATAATTAGTTGTGAATTGTTACTCCATTAGTTTGTTGAATCAAAAGAAAAACAAGCTTACTTGCATAGGGACATAAATTTTGGAGGATAATTTTTTGCCTTCTTCTGTTTCTTCTGATATGTCTATCTCATCCCATTTCTAAAAAAAAAAAAATTATACAATAAAACAACAGACAATCAAATAATTTTTTTAATGGCTTAATTTTTGTGTGCTTCAGGAAAAGTTTTACAGCAAATATTAATTAATGCTATACTTACAGTGGACCGAGATAGAATGTCATCAGGACTTGTGTTGCTTACAATGTTTGTGAATTGACTTATATATCTGTCTGCTGTGTAATCTACCCAAATCCTGAAAAACAATTGATCTTGTAAGTGTTTGAGAAATGTGCACTGCAGAAGCACAATATGACAACACAGTTTAATGGTTTAGAAAAAAACTAACAAGATAAAATGTTAAATTGTTAAAATAAAAAAACAAAACAACGCAGAATACTGTCATTAAAATAAATTCTATTAAGAGCAGATCAGTGAAAAAAATATTTCTTTCCTTTGTATGCTGTAAATTTTGCAAGTATTTTCAAAATCATACATACGTAATGAGTTGAAGGTAATACAACTCTGAAGTTAAAAGACAAAGCTTACTTGTATGCCAGCATCTGACAGTGTTTCAATTTTGTATTTAAGGACTGCCATTCTAGATACTCTGATGATTTGAGTGAACGAAGTTTCTTGGAAAGTCTAGAAAGGATTTTGATATAATTATTTGATAACATATATATATATTATATATATATATATATATATATTATATATATATATATATATATATATATATATATATATATATATATATATATATTGAATATTTTTTAAAATAATTTATTTTTGAAATTCTTAAAAAAAAAAAGCAAAATTTACTTGAATGATGATTGCGTATTCCAGTCTGGTAATGCCAGAATACACCTTTGTAAGTGTGGGGTCATTTCACTCATAGCAGCAGACGTTCTTGCTGTCAACAATAACCTGAAATATAGTTATACATTTAGTTCAAATACAAACTTTCTTTTTTATGTAAAATGAAACCACTAAATTAGAACTGTTCTAAAACATTTTTATCAAATACATTTTAGCATACTTACTTATTTTCAGTTATTTCATTTGTAAGAGGGTCTGGTATTACTGACAAAGATTTCTTCCATAAATATAATTGTTCTATCAAATAGTCTAGAATCCTGATTTTAAAAAAAGGAAATTTTTTATAAAAAAAAAATCATTTGATTCACTTGTTTCATTCCATTCAAATTTGATGCTTCTTCATTCATTCTAATTGTTATAAATAAGTAGAGAGATGAACAAAAACATTGAACAACACAAACTTGTGTTGGGTAGGATTCAATAAGCTTGTGTGTATATGTATATATATATATCTGATCTGAATATACATATATATATTCTTTAAATAATAGTTAGCCGTTTATACCACAGGTTTTTAGTATTTGTTGATATAGTTAGTCATAAAGTGCTTCATTTCTAGTAAGAACATAAGGGAAACCAAAGTAAGTTATAGCAGTTTAAAAATGTTATTGATTTAAAAATATATATAAGGTATAATTCATTACAGCCCAAAATAAAAAAAAATAAAAAAAAGATCAAGTCAAGATGGAACTAAAAGAATGAAAGCTTCAAGAAAGATAAAACAAGAATCAATAAAAAAAAGTTTTTTTAAAAAGACAATTCCTCCTTTAAGCAGCTGATAATTTTTTGTACGAACAATTAAAATCCTGGTTGTGCAAATGTAAAAATCTACTTATAGTATATAAAGAAATAATGTACAATATGAACATCTCTTTATGTATTTAAGTCATAAATACATACAGGAGTACATACAAGAATACATACAGACATATATGTTCAAGAATGTCTTTAACTCCAGACCAATTTAATTTTCAAGATTATTATATTTGAAAAAATAAAAAATCATAATGATCAAACCAATCTACTAACCGATGCAAAAACAACCCTCCAAAGCCTGCAAATCTCTGATTCCTCATATATTAATAACCTCAAAACAGCACTTACAAAGCTCAACAACAATAGCAAAAAAACTGTAATTCAATGGATCCCAGCTCATATAGAACTAGAAGGAAATGAGAAGGCTGACTCACTCGCCAAGAGTGGGAGAATTAACACACTAATAAACTCTGCACTCTATCCAGAAGAATTGAAGGAATTAATAGTAAATAAAATAAATGAGAAATGGACGAGCTCTCATCCAAATCACAAGAAAGATGACACTTACTATAAGCTATCCCGACAAGACCAACGTCTAATCTTTCGACTCAGGACCGGACACAACAGAATGCGACAACACATGTACCGGAAACTCAAAATTGGAACCAGTGAAATCTGCCCATGTGGAGAATCACCAGAGAATACAGACCACGTCCTCCAAAACTGCTCTCTATACCAAGAGGCTCGTATAAGACATTGGCCCCAAATCACCCCAATAGAAAAGAAACTATATGGAGAGCTCCCTGATCTGGAAACCACTGCACATTTCATCTCATGTATTGGTCTACTCATCTGAACACTCCAACATAATCAATGAGAACGAAGAAGAAGAAGAAAACCAATCTTTTTTTAAATTAATAAAAAATATTTTTAACTAATAAAACCGCTATATATATATGATTGTCACTAAAAAAAAGTCACAATGCTCTCATTCTGAATGAGACATAATGAGTTCGTCTTATATGAAAGTGTAAAAACTGTTGCTAGTGCTTCCTATGACATCCTATCGCAGACATGCCTACCCCCAAGACCCAGAATGTGGAACACTCAGGTTGAAAATGTGGAATTTAGGGCCCCAATGTGGAACATAAACGCGTTTATGTTTGTTAGCCATACTATATAAATATAAACTTCAATTATATTACAATATTATAACAATACTAGTTTGCTTCTTATAAATTAGATGTTAATTGTATAATTAAAAGTAAGAAAACCTTTAATTCATAATTATGTCTTTTGTTTAAAATCAATAGTTCTAACTCCTAAATGATGAATTCTAACTAAAATGTATTTTAGTGACCTAGACTCAAATGTTACTATCTATTTTTATTTGTTACTACTAGATCTAAATCTACTGACTAGATCTAAATTATTCTAGATCTACTTGATTATTTATCCTTTTCTAGAGCTCTACTCTAGTCTTTCTAGATGTTGTCTCTTGTTCTAGATCTAGATCTAAAATAATTTAAGAGTCTACTAGTCTAGACCTACATCTAATAAGTCCTCTAAGTCTAAAGTCTAAGAACACAGATTATAATAATAATATTATAGGTCTAAATATTAATGTCTAGATCTATAGACTTATTGACAACTAAATTTATTACATAATGATACATAGAAATCTAGAATCTAATCTATCATCACCTTCTAAGTCTATTTCTAGATAGATCTAGATTTAGTATCATCTACTGATCTAGTGCTAGTTTTAGATCTAGAAACTAATAATTAATTTAGACTATGTAATAATACTAATAAGTAGATATATACTATAGCCTTATAAGGCTTATATAGGCCTTAGCCTTACTGTGTCTAAGTTAATTAGTTACATTTAGGTCTAGATCTAGATCTTTAATAACGTATTTTTAAAAAAAATCCTTTTCTTAGATTACTTAGACTTAGAAACCTAAGAAACCAGTTGAGTTAGTGTTAGAATAGTGATACTAATAATAGTGTCAGTGACAAAGTCAATACTAGATCTAGATCTTAGACTTAGACTAGTAGACTGTAACTGTAGAGCCATTGTCGGGAAAAGAAAGGGATTTGAATGGAACATTTGGCTTACTAGCACTTAAAAAATTCTAGGAATAGATCTAGTATCTAGACCTAGAGTACTAGATCTGTGTCTAGATCTATCTCAACCGCATCTTCGTAAATTTAGGACACACCGGGTCCGGGAGGAGATCAAATGTAAACAATAAACACAGACCTATATATATTTTATTTTGCATTCAGTATTTTCATTTCGCATTTTTTTTTGTGTGTAGGAATTCAGACTTGGCGGAACAAAAAAATTGTGAATGCGGAACCGCGGAACATGTGACCTTTTTTGATGCTTTTGCGGGACGGTTCCGCATAATGCGGGACTGTAGGCATGTCCGCTATCGCTTTAGGCTAAAACAGTAAACAACACATCCTACCACAATATGCCCTTTTAGGTTAAGTAGCACTAGTGTTCTTAATTACAAAGTAAACCAACTTACTCCTGGACACATTTGACACATGACACTTGTAAATACTTGAGAATGTCACAAGTGTCTGCATATCTGTTGAATACTCCCTGCTGCTTGATGTCTTCAGTATCACTTTCCATAATGTAGGTTTCTGTGTCTTCAAGCAGAACTTTTAGTTTGTCATCAACCGTGTGGCAAAGACTGGCAAAAAGTGAAGATATCAATTCTAGTATATCTCTCATTGAAATATATATTTATATTAAGTGACTTCAACACACTCACTTTTTTAAAGTTTTCAAATATTTTTGATTAATGTTACTAAACCAAAGAAATGATAAAGTCAGGAGAGAAACAAAAACTTCACAAAGTTTTTCTAATTATATCTAATGAAGACAAAGACATACAAATTGAAATTTAAAAAATAGAGATTGTTTTATAAAACAAAATTAAATTAATGCACACTCTTCTGTGAAAATATTTGCTTTGGGCTTAAAAAAAAAAAAGAGCTAAGTATAAATTTGCTTAATTACTAACTTTTGTACAGCTGGAGTGAATGCTCTTGCTTTAAGAATAAGACCACCACCATCAGCAATAGTCTTGGTAGCAGCAGTTTGCCAGATATCTGACATGATGAGATCTGCAGCATTTTCTGTCCAGACAAATGTTGCTAAATTTCTCTCACACTGCATTGAGCTAAGTAAGAAATTGTTTTATTTAAACAGTATTTTTGTATCCTAATAATTACAAAATTATAATAATACCAGGTAACTTGCAATAAACCATTTGTCAAAGAAATCCATTCTGTAAAAGTATGTAATAGTCAAATAATTTCAATCTATTGAGAGACTTTAATTAAATTAAATTTCAGATTAAAGTATTTATATAAATCTTTATAAAAATTTTGACAAATTATTATCAACTACAGAGAAATAACAGTTTTATATGATAACATTTAATTGTGCAGACATTTTTAAAATACCTGTCATTTATATCTGATGTCAACTCCATCATTACTTTGGAAACTGTTCGTTTTGTCAGATCAGCTGTTGTGTCTAACTGAGACTGTATAAGAGCCTAATTAAGAAATAAAAAAACTCTGTCAGTAGGAAACATACTAGTAACTCTTAAGTGTCTACTGCTTAAACCAAATAGTAAAGGCTCAGATGCATTAGCGGAATTCAGAAAATTAAAATAAATATATGCAAGAAAAGTTAAGAACAAAAAACTCTATGAAATAATTGAGGATAAAATTCACTGTGTAAAAATAGGGTGGGAAGAAGATAATAGCTTGGTCAAAACTGAAAATGTCCAGGAAAAAAAATTTGGTACAACAATAGAATCCACCTGAAGGAAAGAAGTGAATGACAATATGGGGTAATGGAGAAGAAAAATGAAGGAAGAAGGGCATAGAATGGGAACAAGGACAGAGATTAGTTGTTGCTGTATGCTTCATTAAGAGTAAAAAGGACTTAGTTACAAATTTAAACAAGATGTTGAATTTAGGTAAAGTAAATGGCTATGTTAGTATTCTCTGCAATTAAGAGGCTAATGGAGATTTTCCTATTCTGAGAAAGGAAATCTATTTTGTAATGTTAGCCAAAAATGATTATTTTAAGGCCATTAATGATAAAAATAAGCTGATGTGTTGAATTACCTTAACTCTTTCCAGAAAAAGAGGCTGAAGGAAATCTTCCCAAACCCTTAAAGTCAGGATGTTTTCATCAATTAACTTCCAACAAGATTCACCACGAACCTAATGAAAGGATTCACCAAACATGAAATACTCTTTGCAGACATTGAAACAATCAAATAATTTTATGAAGAAATATAAAGCAAAGAAAAACTTACTTTGGACAAAAGTCCCCAAACTTCATCTCTGATATCTGCTATCCTCTTAACTGTGTTAATGTAATTAAGAAGTTTACCAACACCAGCCTGTGCATCTTGCAAGCATCTGACAAATCAAATCAAAGTTTTTAAGTTATAGACATTGCATTTAAATTAGATTATTAGATCATATTTATTATTTGATTTTCTCATCAAAGTTAAATATTACAACAATGCAAGAAAATGTAAAACAAAAGTTTGAATAAAAAATCTTGACAGTTGGTCAATAAGTAGCTTGACATGCAAGCTGTGCAACTAAATTGAAACTCACATGTGCATCCACTGTTGACAGTTTTCCTTTAATTGTTTCACTTGCATCTGTGTGGCTGGTGTTCTGATAAGTGGTTTGAAATCTGATCAAAAATGAAAATGAAAAAATAACATCATTAACTTGTTTCTAACATCAAAATGTTTGATAGTTAATCCCACAGATGACATTGCAAAGTAGCCCAGCAGTAGACACATTTTTAACAGTTGTGAAATAATGACATTTATTTAGCATTCAAACAATTTAGGACTTTACCAAACTCTTCTAAATGCTTATTTAAACCCTTCTCACGCTTGTTACCAAAATAAAACTACTTTAAAAAACTTTAAATACTTTAATTAATGTTACAAAACTCTTATTCCATCCTTTTAGCAATAAAAGTAAATTGACTGTAATGTTTGAAATAAAGATTGTGCTGAACCAAGAAGTAGCAAGGGACTACTGTAAAAGCTTTTCATTTTGTGTTGCCTGTATCTGTCTATCATTTTTATTTAGCTCTTTAAAAACTGCATTGTTAACTGTGCAACAGCAATTTATAATCTTATGAAAGCATGGAACTTAAAAAAAAAAAAATTATGCATGTTTCTACTTACAAATAAGCATTACTTAAAACCAGATTTAGATGGCAGCATGTGTTAATTCCCATTAATTTATAATTTGTGTGAATAATGTTGACCTGCTGGGGCTACCCACAAGTGTGTGCACTAACTCCCTTGATTGCATTGCTTCTTTTGATTATTATTTCTAAACGTTATTTAGATTAGAAAACTATAAATTTAAAGTAGCATACTTTTCACTGAAGCTGGTAAACATTTTGAGGATATAGTTCCATGCAGTTCCAGATTGAGAATCCCTAGGATAAAACATACAGTTGAATAATAAACATTTAAGTCATCTGACATTAATTAACTCAAGAAGAATATAATATGAAAAATATATCAAAACTAATTAAAAATAAAAATGTCAAATTTGTATTCAATGTGATTGAATAATAAGACAAATCTGTTAGATACACCAAAAAAAATGTTATCCAAAATAATTCATGTAGTGTTAGTGTATTTAATAACCTTGTCCAGGTTGAGACAGAACCCTATTCAATGTTGTCAAAAGAAGTCCAGTGGTCAATGTGGATGTTTCTGATGTAGGTGACTCTTCACTATAGAAAACAGAGTAAATCTGTTTTAAGGTCGAGGTCAGAAGTTTAGCAACACCAATCACTTGTAGCTTCACATTAGTTTGATGGCCCGAGTGTAAAATTTGTTGTAAGGCTTTCTAAAGATAAAAATACAATTTTTGTTTCAATATACTGAATTAACTACAAATTTTCATTGTTTAAGTAATTATTTAAAAAAAAAAAAAAAAAAAAAAAGAAAATTTAATACTCCCTTTTTTTAATAACATTTATTTCTAATCCCAGGGAAGAGACAAGAGGTGAGTCACAAATATATATATAATTATATATATATATATATATATATATATATATATATATATATATATATATATATATATATATATATATATATATATATACTACAATTTAACTTCTCATTTATCAGTTAGAAAAGCAAAACCTTAAAATCATATACATCACAGAAAGTGATTAGACTTCATATTTTAAATGTAATGTAGACTTTCAACTTACTGTTCGTGCCAAAAGAAACTCATTAAAAACTTGTCTTGGAGTGCTGTCTTCCAGAAGAATGATGGAACATAAAACCTCAGCCATATGCTAGTATGATGCAAGTTTGAAGTAAAATTATTATGAAAGACAATTAAATACAATATAAGATTAAAATAAAAATATATTATTCTCGCATTTGCTTATTAAAAAACACACCAAAAAAAGTCTCAAATATTATACCTGATCACTTAAATCGGACTCTGTATCAGTTAAAATTTGTCGACAGCCCTGAAATTAAATAATGAATATTTCAACAACTTAAAAGACAGACCAAACAAAAAACAAATCAATCAATTTGTTTAAAGTGTTAAGGGAAGGTAAAAACAAAAACAACAACTTAATACTTTAGTGAATAAGTTATTATTATAATCATAGAAAATCAAAAAAATTATTCTGATAATGCAAAGATAGTCAAAGCTAGTTTGGACATTAATGCTAACAAATTTTGAGATAAAAATGTATAGTAAGTAAAAAAAATTGTGTCCTGTGAAATAGATACTTGAAAAGTCTATGTGTATTTATGTTTTCAGCAGCTCTCAATAGCTCTAAATTAGTTTCGAGTCATAAGGCTAGACAAAAAAAATATATGTTGCTAACCAACCTGCAGGATTGTTGATTTAAAATGGCTTATGGCTGCCCATTGTCTTGTTAACACAGGAAACCAGGTGGCAACATCAGCTGAAAGCTGTGTGTCCAAATGGAGACTGGCATTGATGTGTCTGGCTAACAAGTACAGCTGGGTTGCTTTTAAATATTCTTGACTGTCAACATTACTCCAGATCTGTAGCACAATGTTTGAGAAAACATCAAAATAATATTCAGTTTAAGAATTAATATTAAATAAATGTTTTTTTTTCAAATGAAACCAAATAGAAAGCAGATGCTTACAGAGTGAAGTCTGTGGAAGCTCAAGGCAAGGCATGATTAAAACTTTGTATCTGTGTTAAAAAAAAAAAAAGAACAAACCTTTTCTGGAATATCCATAAGTAATTTGATTTGAGCAGCTGTTCCATAAAATTCCAGCTCTTTTCTATTCCTAAACGAAAAAAGAAAATTGTTATATTTAAAAGTTAGCAAAAGATTAAATAAACTTAAAAATATATCATTGTAAATATTTATAATGCATTACTACATTAATTTTAAGAACTTACTTGTCAGAATCATTCTTCACACTCATGTGAAAGGATGCACCTCTGACCATGTGCTTCTGTCGCATTGATGAACACAAATCTTCCATCCGCGAGATTGATTTCATCACCTATTACAAATAAAATTTTATAAGCCATTTTGTTTTAATATTTCAAAGTAAGAGTATTTTTTAAAAAATCATGCTTTAAAAAAAAAATAATAAAGAATTGCATTGTTATCTTTTAATTTACATATAAGCCTTACTGTCATAAATTAAGGATATAGAAAAGATTTGTAGAGTCATTAGAGAAGTTTGTAAATTCAGGACAAAAAAGAGAGATCCACTATATTAATAAATATTTACATTTTCTGCACTATTTTTCATGTCTGTGATAGTATCTGCAGCATCTATTAGATCCCTGTATCTTTCTCTGAAATAATGTGATTACAAATATGGGGAAGAAAAATGAATTAAATTATATGCATATGATTTTTACTTTGTTTTAAGCATTAAACTAAAAACTAATTACACCTGTGAAGATGCTAATTGCTATAAAATAAACTGCAGTATTTTTACTAGAAAAACAAGACACATGGTCATAGAGTTAGTAGGTGACCGGTCATTTTATCCCCAATTAAATATTTTTTCTTATTCAATGTTTAATTGTGCTGTTAAGTCTTTGACTTTAAGCCCTCATTTCATCTGTATATAAATAGGATTATGGAGAATGCTTTTTGATATTTTTTGACATGTTATTATTGCGTTTATAGTGTTTCCCTTCCACTTTACATTCTTGATGATAAATCTTATTATATATTGTAAATCTGGGTGTGCACTTAGCTATAGCGCTTCCATTGTATGTAGGGGACGTAATATTAAAATATTATCCTGCGCATGACGTAATGATCAAAGGCCAAGGTGTGGTGGAAGTAGTGGAAAGCTTTTGAGAGATGAGAATGATTAGATAAAATGATCAGATGATGAAAAGAACAGGGGATGAAATGACCAGGAACCGAGTTAGTCACTCATAACCTAGTTTTATAGACAAGCCCAATATAAGACTTAAAAATAAATACAAAAAAAAAATATAAAAAATAATAAACTTACATGTCTAAAAATTAAATAAATGTACTTACCCCACCATCACCCTAAGATCCTCTTTCTTTTTTTCTATGTCAGACCTTCAAAAAAAAAAAAAATTCTAACAATAAATTAGTGCAAAAATATAATTACTAAACGATAATTATCAAAGTGATAAGAAATATTTTTATGTGACAGCTTGGTGAAAAAAGATAATTCAATTTGTTTCACTTCATTTTTACAAGTTAAGTTTGATAACTACAAAAATACTTTTAAAAAGGCCTGTGATAATAATTGAGCCTGAAGCTATAAGAATCAATAAGGGCAATAATTTTGAAAACTAATGCTAAAATACTTTAAGAGTGATTTCTTTTAAAATTCTTTTCAAAATTGTGTTTTGTCAATATATTCATTTCTTAATGTATCATAAAGTAATTTCAAAATACTTTACCTAGTCTTCTTTTCCAAATTACGAATTTCTTCAATAGTATGACGCTCAAATAAAACATTTGAATCTGCCCTTTGTACATTATTTACAGCATCTGTTTAAAAACAAGTTTTTTTTCATCCTTTTCATGTATAGTAAATAATTAGGATATTAGCAAATGTATTTGAATTTGGCTTATGGTATACAATCAATATACTGTGAAATTAATATCATATGTCCTTCATAAAAGGAATCATCTTTTTAACAAAGCTCTAATAAATAAGGGCCCATCTTCTAACCATTAGAACCAACAAAAGAAGGGTTTTTTTTAAATGTTAGTTGTCTTTACTAGTCTAGAGTGTAAGTCTTATTGGGTGTAAAACTGTACCTGTTAACAAAGATTTGTGTATTTGAGGACTTAAGGTGTCCATAACAGAGTCAAGAATGCTTTCGTATATAAATTCAGGAAATCCAAAATAACACATATGTTGATGAACAAATTAAAACATACATGAGGACATTTGGTTTTAAATTTTAAGTCTTCATCCCTTGACATCCAGTATAAGATTAAGAGTGTACAGTGATAGCCTTCCCCACTTCACTCCAGGCAGGTCCTAGTACTAGAGTCTTCAGGCAGCACAAAAGATAACACTATTATTACCAGTAACACTCAAAAGTAGGCTAAAATAGTATAATATAATAATTCATTCTCAGTAGCTATATAGATTATAGATCTAGATTCTAGATCAAGATGTATGACTATGACTAGGACTAGTATAACTTAAATGACATTCTAGACTTCTAGTTCTAGACTAATTTGATTCTATGATGTCTACTCGTCTACTCCTATCAATATCATATATATAGAATATAGAATCAAGATCTATATTATTATATACATCCAGTATATAAAAGTATATTAAATTATATCTGATTTTTTAGTAATTTTTTTATTACTATTTTAACATATTTTTATTACGAGTGTTATACTACTTATACAGAGTGTAGACTAAACTAAGAACTAGACTTAACAAATAACTTATCTTAAGTTAAAAACTTTAAAAAAATTAACTTTTAAGATTAAGAGTAATAAATAAATAACAAGAGTATTAAGAGTAAGACTAAGTCTAAGTGAAGTCACCAAGTCACAGGACACAAGTGACTAAGACAAGTAAAACTTAATATTAGTAAGTATGAGTAAGAGTAAAAAGAGTAACTCATTTAAGTTTGTAAGACTAGTCTGTAGTCACTAGAGTGACTAGACTTACTTTAGCTAGTGACACTTAGACGACTTAGTCACTTACTTTAGTCGACTGTCTTAGCCTTAGCTTAGGACTTAGATTGACTTAGTGACTAACACTGACTTACTTACTTACTTAGTTACTAGTTACTGACTTAGATAAAGTAAAAGTGTTATTTTAAAAAGCAACCAACTAATTAAGAAATAATTAAAATTATACAGATTTTGCATTGTTATGCATATGATACTTTTGCATTCTTAGGAAAAGGTTATTTTAGTAAAACAGTGAGCGTAATAATAATAAATTAATTTTTGTGACACGTCAACCTATTACCTGATAGCCGGTGGGCGGCCATTGTTGTTTTAGTGTAAACAGCAAATGTATCTTTTTTGTAAGAGAACTACATTCTTAATCACAGACCTATATATTTTATCAGTGACCTTTGAGCAGCTTTTTATTCTTCGTTATTTTATATAGATCTAGTCACTTAATTGTGGACTACGATCTAACGAGACCAGTACCCAAAACGATTGGTCTCGCTTCTAAAGAAAAGACCTATATGGTTGTAAAAGTTGAACGCTGACGTTGATGTCAAAAGAAGAATTCAATAAGCCGTTGAGATTTGAGTGTAAATGCTTCAGAAAACTGGCTAATATCAGAAACCAAGAAAATAAAATAAATGACTTGATACGTAACGTAGTTTTACAAGTTTGGCAAAATGAGAACCTACGCGGGGTTAAAATACTGTAAAGAGATGAAAACTGAGCTGCTTTGGTCATTTTGTAAGACATAGGCCTAACTCATATCAAATTATGACTCAATGTCAAAAGTCATCCTTCAAGGCAGGAGCAGACTGGCTAGATGGGCATTCGGGTAAAATGCCCGGTATGCCGGCTATACCCGATAGGCCCGGTAGGGCCAATGAACGGGTCGCATGATTGCCAATAAAATGTTTTTATATGCTACACTTTGAGCGTCGTGCTTTTAAAAAAATATTTTACACTCTTAAGTCCAATAAGTCTAATACTAATCTAAAGCATTCTCGTAAATACCCTACATCGTAGGCCTATATAGTTCTTCTAGTAGACATCCATTCGAACTATTCCTTATACAGTATACACACTAATCGATAAACAAGAAACTTAAGGCCAATATTTTTTTATAGAGATCAACGTTAGTGTGAATATATTCGGATGAATCTATAAAGAGACCAACGTTTTAAGTCCTATAGATGACATGTCCAGTCACATACGAATTCTTAATGGTTTGGTGGAGTTGCATGATCTCAAGTATGCGCTACGAAGTCCTTCATAAATTATAACTATTATCTTGAACAGTATATAAATGTGTTAATTGGAATCAAAATGCAAAAGAATCGAAAAAGAAGGAGCAGAAAATAATTAAGATAAAAAGCAACTATTGTACTTGGAATCCTCTGCAAAAAAAAATAATAATTATGTTTTCTCGCAAGCCCTAGAGATTCACCAACGTTATGATGACAGCATTTGTGAATGAACAGGCTCAACGCCATAAGACGACAAAGTTATACATAAAGAGGTTTTACTAAAATAGGAAATAATCTTGACAGCATTAGTTTTTTACTGAACGAAAGTATATTAAATTATCAAAAAAGTGGACTTAATGTTGTGTTGTGTGTGTATCCAGCTCTAAGATGCTGGCAGTCAAACTAGGTTTCCAAGTTATTGAAAAGGCAGTATTAGACTTTGTGAGTAAAGTAAAATTCCCCTTTCAGACCTTGCGATCTATAGTGCAGACGATGTTAAGGTCATCTGTTTATTTGGCCAAAGGTTAACGAGCATCACACCGGCCAACCGCCTTTACTTACTCCAACTACCAAGGTCAGGTACCCGTTAGAGATGGGTGGACTCAAGGGCCCCCTAAAATCCCGAAATTCAAAATATAATGTACAAATTGTTTTTCGAACTGCCGTGGAAAGCATAGGCTATGCTTCAATTCAATTTTTTTAAAATTCAATTCTACGTTTTAAAATGGTGTATTGCGTGCGGGTGAAATGTTTATATACCTTTATATTGCGATATAAATAAAATATTAATAGTAATAATGGTCTACAATAGAATTGGTCTACTATCCCATACAAAAACAAGGGAGATGGTGTGACAAGTCAAAAGCTTGATGTCAGAGTCACTCGATTTTATCACACCATTAATTATAATTTATCATTATTTATTTTTATTGTTCCCCCGTCTTATCCCCATATTTCTTCACCCGCCCCACCTTTTCCTCTCCAAGCTAGACTGAGTCCACCACCTTGGCGGCTTTTTCACTTATCTCCC